>QTSX02003644.1:202142-307467 GCA_014839935.2 Entomophthora muscae
TCACAGTTTGCCTTCAAAGTGTTTGAATATGCTGTGTAAGCTTCTCAGGGAGTTGACTGACAACTGGTGATTAATTGTTGCCCTTCAATATAGAAGCAGTCATCAAACTCATCCAGGGTTTCCTTGGGCTTAAAGGCAATGTTCATAAATGCATCTTTATTGACCTCCAGGATGAGATCTGCTCCAATTTCCTTAATAAGGATGTGTTCCATGTCCTCCCAAGTGACAATGGATGGGAGTTTGGGGAACACAACTTCTTGGCATGTATTATTCAGGCAGATAAGGATATTCTCCTTTTTAAGCTTGTCAGTAGCTCTAATCATTGCATTTTTTATTTTCAGAAAGGCAGCAATGGTAGAGGTTTTAGGGTTGAATATCTCCTTGAAGGAAGGCTTATAGTTGGGGTCAATGGACAATGAGGTGGATTGGCTGTTTTCACCTGGGTTGAGAGTGTTGATGTGGGGGTTGCCCTCAAACTAAGATTCTGCAGCAGGCTGTCTAGCCCATAGTAGTCAAAGGCTCTCTTCCAGGGTATCCAGTGTAGAGTTATTTTGTCCACTAATATCTCTGGTGGTACTGGCAGCAGCTCCAAATTCATCAATCTTGATCTGTTGTACTGCCAGTGTACCAGCAATACCATTGATACAAGTATTTAGTTAAGTTGTTTGAGCATTCAAAGGGGTAAAATGTCCATTTATTGTTTCCATCAAGCAAGAGAGGTTCTGCACCTTGCATTCTAGAGCATCCTGCCTATCTGCAACGTCATTTGTTACTGCCGCTAAATGATTCAAGGCAAGAGCACAGTTGACATGGAGTTGGCCTTTCAAGCCAGGGCAACACCCATGATTGATATGAGTAGGAGTACCAGTGACCTCAGCCTCCCCTTTGCCATCAGAGCTCAAGCAAAAATCATTAGGGTCAGAGAGACGTTGTCTCAAACACTCAATCTCACCTTGCAAGGTAGCTACTTGGTCTGTTAGCAAGGCAATGCAAGGGTCAGGCGTAGGCTCTGCTGGTGAAGGATTTGGAACAAAGACTTGACGTTGAGTAGTGGTTTTGAGGTCAGCTATGGCTTCTCACACCTTAGCTTTAAAGGCAGACAGAATCTCAACCAAAGGAGCGCAAGAAGTCACTTCAATGGAAGCTACTCTATTGTCAATGTACTTTTGAACCTGACACAGATTGTTTCCTAACACAGCCTTATCCAAGCCATACTGTAGGTGTATATGTTGGCCCCAATTACCAATGTGGGTTCCAATCAACTCAAGTTGTGTATTAACATGCTCTCAAAATTGTTTGAGCTTGCCTACCAAGGTCTCAAAGTCTTGTCAGTATCTTAGAAGAGTGGATTTGATTTGTCCTTGCCAGATGGCATGATGATTATCTAGTTCATAAAAATGCTTTATAATGTATATTTAGAGAGATTATTAAAGCGTATTCAGCAATGAGGCCAGATATTCTTGGGAGGCCAATGAATAATGTTGATTGTCTGAAATGCAAATAAAGAGACTATGAGTCCATTGCTGATAAGCCATATTCTGAGCATGATTGTTAGTTACCACAGACACCACAGCAGACAGGATTTGATTCTGGGATCCCAATGTTAGTTGATGGTGGACTGAGGCAGGCCGGATGAACTGGTTTACCAGCACACCAATGGTTTCCATTGATTTCATCAAACTAAGGGGGGGGCCAAAATCTAACAGGAAGGAGTAAAAGTCTTTAGAGGTGTACCCAGGACAGAGACTGGAAATTGTATTCATGGCTACTGTTGGGAATTTTGACCAAGTAATGATACCAATTATGACAGAGCCCACAGATTGGGGTTTCTGCAACCAAACCCATAAATTAGCAGTATAAAAATTCATGATGCTAATTGTTATGAAGCTCACAGATATGAATTACAGCTGGAAAACAACATAAACTGGTAGTATAAAGCATATACATATTGGATCAGCAGTAGTCTGCTGTACTGAACCATAAATCAGCCAATAGTAAGCACCGCTGCAGCGCTTAATGGTATATGATTTGCTGCCATGCCACTTTTGAAAAGATACAGGCGCCGCAGCACCACCTAGCAATTGGATTAGGGGGTCAAAGCACCAAACTACTTTTACGTCAAGCGCCAGGGCGCTGGGTTTGATTCCCCATAATCTTGAATTCCCACATTAATTACATTAATAAGCATTAGGCTTGGAGTATGCCAGGAAGTAGGAAGTGATCCTGAAGTAACTAAATTATTCCATGCCAGCAAGGATCACCTGTACTGGGTGAAGATATTCTATTGGTTGACATGTAATAAGCGCCAAACCTAGATTAATAATTACCTAAATAAGGGGTGTGTTAAAATGTTCTAGAAGACATTTCTAGCAGCCCAGAGATTAACCTTGCAAAAGGCATAAGAAGAATTAATTGATTACAATAAAAAATCTTTGAACCATCTTTGATCTATCTTTATTCTAGTTGACCTTGATCCTAATCTTTAAGTGCTTCTGTGTGATCAGAAGCCATTTCTGGACAATAATCATGTTCCCATTCAATCCTGGCTCTTCTGATGGAATAATACTTGTATCCTCACATATGACTGTATTCAAGCAAATGACCTGTGTCCTAAAATCTCAAATAATTGTGGCGCTGTAATGCAAAAAAAGCGCGTCAGCTACCATACCAGTATGAAGGAGAGAGCAAGTGATGGCTCAAGCTTGTTCATAGTTGTGACCGTACTACAGTCACATTAAGTTGTGGTTTCAAAAGTGGTTGAACTGTGATGATTTTCATTGGTTGAAATTCAAAAAATAGGATTGGCCTTGGAGAGATTTTCCAACATAGTAATGGAGTACCCAGAAATCAATTAGACTGTACTTATTGAGGGACAAATTTTTAATCTGACCATAATATTATGAGACTAGGTGTCTCAAACCAATTGATTAACCACAAAGGTTAATTGATACCCTTGAATATTATTAAGGAGGATTTAATCATAGGGCCAAAATGAATTTGGCTGTGTCAAGTAAAGACATGTTGTCTTCAAAAAAATTAATTAATTGGGAAGGTTAATTAATGTATATTGGTAAATATGATTAATGATGATTTAATTATATTGTTTAATTTCCTTGACTGTTTCAAAAAGTTTGGTTAACATTAACCAAAAGTAAACCCCCAAATTGTGGTTTAAAAGCACTGTTTCAGAAAATTTATTGGGTTAGAAGCGCTGCTGCGCAGCCTAATTGACTTGTAAAGCGCCAATTGCCACCTAGTAAATGTTTCAGGTGATGGAGCGCTGCCTGGGAAAGTTCCTGGGCACCACAGTGATGACTGGTTCAAGTTTCAAAGTGTTTTAATGGGTTTTAAATGCAAGAAAACCAATTAATGCAAAAAACAGCTAAATATAGACAATGGTGTCTAGGCATTTAAGATTGTTCAGATGGTTCCCAGTTGGAACAATGATATCTTGGATCAGGAATACATATATTCCACAGGGTTCTGGCGCCAGAAGTCTGTAATGCTTCAAGCCAAAACAATACATTTACACAGGAGGAATCAGGTAATTCTGGAATATATTAGGACACATTCTTATGGGTTAAGATTATGAAGATCTTTTTGGTAAAGATATTGATTGGATGACATCATTATTTCATAGATTACATTATAGGAATCCAAGTGTGATTCCAGAACTGGAGGGGTTTTCAGCCAATTATACCCCAATTGGTATAAAATAAATACATGATAATAATAAATAAAGTTGTTTACATTTGTGATAATGGTCACTTTCCCCTCAATTATTTTATGTTTTTGGCTTTTAAATGAAAGAAGACTACCATGGAATGAAAGAGATGGTCTGCAGCTAAGACTATAGAAAGTGAGAAGCATGGAAGAGATCACCAGATGGCAACAAGCTTAACACTAAGATTGCTTGCCTTGAATCCAATCTCATTGAAGCTCACATAAAGGATTCCCTGTCAAAAGGTAAAAGAGTCAGACTGGGATAATGAAGAAGCAAGCATGAATTTCTTGGATTCTCTACAATAATTCAACATAAAAGCTGGGAGAGGGGCCCACAAGGGCCTGGGCAACAACACCATTACCATAGGTGTCTTTGAGGAGTCAGTAATATTCTCTTCAAGAGGGTGACTCAAAACATTTGGAGATTTGGGTACTTCTGTAACAATAGGAGAAGGACCAGAGAATGCACGTAAGGTAACAGAATAACCAAGTAGCTGACAGCCCCTGTAGTGAGCACCATTTTGTTGTGTTTGGCTCTTGGGGACAACATCCAAGAGGACACAGCTAGAAACCTTTATCACAAAAGGTTTGAGGTTTGAAGCTAGCCCTGGGTTAGCCTTCAGGGAAAAATTAAGGCATGTACCTTAATTTCCTGAAATACACGCAGAAGAGTTCCTTTTGGAAAAAATAAAGGAAAAGGCTTGAAGATTATAAAAGCCATCACAGATGTGGATAAATCTGTCTTTTTTTAGGAGAAATGATTCTACTTAAGTAGTAGACTGAGAATTTTGATCATTCACTAGATAGACAGTGTAGCTGATGAGGTCATCCAGACTGAACTCATACCAGGATCATTCAAGTGCAGGTAGGGTAATCCATAATTGGGGAATATTGATGTCAACCCATTTAAGGAAGGCGAACAAACTCCAAAAGTGAAAGAAAATATAACCAACTCTTCACAAGTATCAATATTTGAAAGCTAAATTGAAATAGTACAAATGGTGCAATTTCTGACAGAGTATTCACAATTTGTGTCTTGCTGCATTTTGTAGGTCACAAACTACAAAAAGTGTGGTTTTAAATATGAAACATCTGATTTAATTTTGTACAAGGCTAGTACGTATAATTAGAGAAGTTTTAGTTGTTGGATCTTATTTTCAAACACGATTCACTGCAAGCTTTATCCGTCATTATCTCACAATGATACTTTTAGTTGAACCACAGTTTTTTAGCTGATTAAAGCATATTTTTCTAACCAAATAAATAAATATATTTCTATTTCAATCAAAATGAATAGCTTACATTCTTATGATTGGACACTGTCCAAAACAAGATAGGATCGTTCTTAGTGAGATCAAAGTTCATATATATTTGTTTTGTGACTTTAGGAGCAGGGCACAAAATGTGGTGGTTACAATTGTGACCTGCTCCTAAAGCCACAAAACAAATTGTCATGGATTGTGGTGTTTTGAAGGCCATAAAATAATTTGTGGCCAGCTGCAAAATTCACAAAATAGATTGTGACGGGTAAAGCTTAGTCACAAAACACAAATTGTGATAATTTTGGTGTCCGTCCCTACTCTAAATATAGTTGCTTTTACTCTTGCCAAGGGTTAGGCTTGCTTTGATGGACCGTTCCGGGTAATCTCCGGTTAATTACAAAGCAGTTGGGTTTTGGGGTTTGGACAAGGTTAGTCTACTTGCATTTGTACTTGAAAGGTGGATGGAGATGTGGGCTTAAAATTAGTGACCTGGCGAGTTGTCAGGAAATCTTTTACCCCGTTCATTCGCCATTTAAATCGGGGGTGAAGGAAGTTGACGATGGTTTATGGATCACGGACCAGTTTGAGTAACATGTCATGGGAATGGTTTGGTGGCAAAGGTTCTTGATTTCTAGCATACCTTATAAATATATTAAAACCTGGTTCGTGGGTTATAGGATGTCGTTTATAAGATGAAACGAGCATTTAGGAAGTTTGTAGGGATTTCCGTTCATTTTCACCGTCTACCCGTGTACGACTTTGTAAACTTTACCACCGAGGCTACCGCATGTGTGAAACTATTCTTATCGCAAACTCGACTCTATAGGTGTTTACCGGATGAAGAGGTGATCTCTATGTTTTCCTGGTATGAGGGAAGTATCCGGAGTTTGGATCTCAGAGTTTTTTAAATTTTCCAGTTGGTTCCGAACCTATCTCACCTAAACCTTTTCAAATCTTTGCTGGGATCGGTTGGGCTGGAAGGAACATGATTGTTTGGAGTATTGGATGTAACAGCTTAGAATAAATAGGTCAGGTTTTAACTACAGTTTCATATCGAATCCCCAGATGGGGTGGATACATAAGTCTCCTGAATTTTGGCATGCTTATGTCATCTTGGTTTCCTGGTTATGGGATGGAATGAATGTATACTATAAGTTTGTAAAAAAAGTTACCGGGATCAACCGGCAATGAAGTCGACCGATTAAAATTTCGTAGCTGCGTAGTTAAAAAACCACTTTAAGAAGCTTATCGACTATCTCGAAACATCTAGGAAATAAATTTAAGCTGTCAATAATAAATAAGCAGGCAGCAGCCAAATCCAAGTGCCGCCAATTTCCCAGACGATAGCGCCAAGTTGACGATTTCATGCCCTTTGCTCGCGGCAGATTCGTTCCAGGTTTCACGCCCATGACGGGCTGATGGTGGTTGGAGCTATGGGGGTGCATAATCAATCTTTCCGCGGGAATGTTTCGTTGCTGGATAAACGCCGCCAATCAGAGTTGTGTATGGAAATTCTGGTGGCGAGGGTTGAGCTCCGTACGGGGGAGCTAAAACCAAATAAGCGAAATCAAGGCTTTCCTGGGAGGGGTTCAAGTCACCCTGGATAGATGCAGAATATCCGCTTAAGCCCACTCGAGCACAGTGCCTGTGAAGATTGGCTGACCAGAGTTGGCCAAAGGCAATTGATATCCACCACCAAGGTATCGTGGAGGGCGACCACAACTTTTCCTGGCTAAATTTGATTTAACCGGTTGCCGAGAAGTACCCCTCAGCTGACACTGGATGCTTGGATCGAATTTGGCTAGCGAAACCGTTATTCCTGCTTCCTTCCCAGCAACTGACTTGTACTATTAGCCATTTATTGAAAATCTGGACTTTATTGAAGAATTCTCATTACTAGCAACCTTTAAACGTTCTATATAAAATGTCAGTTTAAAACGACATAACCTAAAGAGGTGCAAGTTGCGAATATTTAATGAGGTGTTAACTAATCGTGGAGCTTGGATATTCATTTACTTTATGGCACCAGCGAGCTGGGAATCTGGTTTGAAATTTAAATCGGGTTTGGGATTGTTTAAGAATTGACTGGAATTGAGGCCGATAGTGATAAGGAAAGGTTGGACTATATACGATATTTGTTTATTTGAGACAGCCCATCCCTACCATGTTAAAAGCATTGCGTAAGATTTAGTTTGGAAAGGATCGTAAGCTCAACCGTGGGGTGGAGAGGTTGTTTGGGGTGTTTATCGATACTTTGGATGAAGCTATTAAGTGACATCATTATTGAGAAATCTTTATTTGGATTTTCCAAACTTGGAAGTTGATTTTGGGATTGATTCGTATTGGTTTCATCCTCGTTCCAACACTACGCTTGGCTAGGCTTTAATAAATTACCAGTTCAAGCTGGTCACCAGGTGATACAAGGGAAGATATGACTAACAAGATTTTATTAAATGCGTGTAGTTCTATTGGATTGGATAGCAATAAGTACATGGGCGAACTACAAGTGTTTTTGATTACTGGGAGACGAATTCTCTGGCCTTGCGGCGCCTCCCGTGGCTACGCGATACAATATGGGCATTTAGGTGGTTAAGGGCGCCATAGGCTTTGCCGCACCCTGGGAAGGTGCACCCGTATTTGCGCTCTACCTCATGGAACCTGCGGCGAGGACGCTTGGGCATGGCGCTGGGTTTCCATTCCGGGTTGCTGGCAGCAGCGTTGAAACTAGACCACTCCCGTACCGACGGGAGGGTGGGGGTGTACAGGTGGGGTTGACTTAGGATCTCGAGAATGGAGGGGAGGCGGGTGGCGTGGGTGGCGTGGCGCGACCACGACAGCGGAGCAAGGGTCAGGTGGTCCATTGGGACAAAGCTTGCTGGGATGGGGCTAGTTGAGCTAGAGTTGTCAAAGACGGGACTGACATTACCAGTCCAGTAGTTGGGTTGATTGATTGAGTAGTTCATTATGCTTCACCACTGCCACCCACCCAGCCCTTTATACCTCTTCACCTAGTGACGTGATTCGATTCGTTCAACCGATCCGATACACCTTGCCGGATTTAGCCTGGCTCCCGCCAGGAGCCTTTGCGCATTTGTTACTTCCGTGGACCATACAATTTCACCGCGTCGGTAAATCTACCATTTCAACAAGCATCTCAACCCAAAAAGCCATCTCCAGTCATCACCAGCGAATAGTATCAACTCCCCACGGCCAATTTAAATTACATTTCAATCGGCCCTTGGGATCAAACTACAGCTCGGTGCAACAGAAAATCACCACATCCCCCTTAAATAAGCAAGCACCAAATCCCCAAATATTTTTATTTCCCCCAAAAAATCCAGCAGTTTAGATGGCCATACCCACGCTAAACTTCCTTCGCATTCATTAAATAAGTCCAACTCGTCAATCCTGCCCGTCTACGCGGTGCATTCTTTTAAATTCGATATTGCCTTCCCATAAAAATAGCTCCCCTATCCGGCAAGAAATTCTGATGAAAGATGTAGCAATCAATTGCTTTGCGTTGCCAAACAAGCTCAAGTTAACACTTAAAGGAGCAACTATAGCCGTATAGACAAAATCCAATCTATGGTCATATCCTTTTGAAATGGTAGACTTCTGAATAGCTAAGTTAAATCTAGATCTATTACCACATCTTCACCAAAAGTCATGGCTACTTGGCCGAAAATCTATTGGGCTTTATCTTGAGAATGCGATCGAATCTCTTCTGGTGGATAGCCGAGAACCATACGGGGAAACCTTTGGATTTTGTAGCCTTCCGCCGAACCGATTTAAAATTATTCCCAGTGGGCGTTAAAGCCAAGCCTATGACGTCATGCGCGTTGAAACCTAAAGCAGTGGTGCTGAATCGAAATTACCTGGGCAGCAATAGTCTCACAAATAAATGGGGGTAATTGACTAAATCTGACCAAACAGATGCTGCATGCAATATCGAACCTTGGGTTACGAGCTCTACTGAGCTAATCCCATTCCAAGGAGATATAAGTTCTTGAAAGGCCGCGATTAACCCTTTCTGGATCACTTTCATTATGCTGCACCCCTGCTTGGGGGTGCATTTGTAGAAACGAGTGCTGAAGATGATAGTGCCCAGCCCAATCACACCCCATTCAAATCCAACCTGAAATCATGTTTCAATCTCATCCAAAGCAACGAGGCTACTCACGACCGCACCATTAATCACCTCAACCCACCAGTGAAGCTTAACCCTAAAACTAAACCAACTACTATTTAATCTGGGCTGGTGTATCACCCTGTACCGTACAGGGCTAAATAATTTGCCTGAACCATACCTTTGCCAAATCACTAGTCAACCCAAATTCTAGGCAAATCTTAAACAGTTCTGAAACCGATCTTAATTTAAAATATAAAAATTTAACCAAATCCACAGCTCGCTGGCGCCACGAGGTAAATGAATATCCAAGCTCCACGATTAGCTTGCACCTCGTTGAATATTCGCAACTTGCACCTCTTTAGATTATATCGTTTTAAACTGACATTTTATATAGCACTTTTAAACGCCACCATTAATGAGAATTCCTCTATAAAGACCAGATTTTCAATCAATGGCCAATAGTACAAGTCAGTTGCTGGGAAGGAAGCAGGAATAACGGTTTCGCTAGCCAAATTCGATCCAAGCATCCAGTGTCAGCTGAGGGGTACTTCTCGGCAACCGGTTAAATCAAATTTAGCCAGGAAAAGTTGTGCTCGCCCTCCACGATACCTTGGTGGTGGATATCAATTGCCTTTGGCCAACTCTGGTCAGCCAATCTTCACAGGCACTGTGCTCGAGTGGGCTTAAGCGGATATTCTGCATCTATCCAGGGTGACTTGAACCCCTCCCAGGAAAGCCTTGATTTCGCTTATTTGGTTTTAGCTCCCCCATACGGAGCTTAACCCTCGCCACCAGAATTTCCATACACAACTCTGATTGGCGGCGTTTATCCAGCAACGAAACATTCCCGCGGAAAGGTTGATTGTGCACCCCCATAGCTCCAACCACCATCAGCCCGTCATGGGCGTGAAACCTGGAACGAATCTGCCGCGAGCAAAGGGCATGAAATCGTCAACTTGGCGCTATCTTCTGGGAAATTGGCGGCACTTGGATTTGGCTGCTGCCTGCTTATTTATTGTTGATAGCTTAAATTTATTTCTAGAGCTTTTCATTAACTGTTGATAAGCTTCCCAAAGTGATTGTTTAAACTACGCAGCTACGAAATTTTAATCGGTCGACTTCATTGCCGGTTGATTCCGATACCTTTTTTTACAAACTTATAGTATACATTCATTCCATTCAATAATCAGAAGCCAAGATGGAATTAGTCGTGCTAAAAATTCAGATACCATCGTTATTACACCCAACCAGGGGTTTGGTAAGAAATTGTAGTTGAAACCTAAGCGCTATTTATTCCAAGCTGCTTTATCCAATTTTTTTTTGAAAATTTATTGAAAAATATAACGGAAATAAATACTACAAGCAAGCATATTCTTTGCAGTCCAACTGATCGCCGCAATGTCTGACAAAAGTTTCAAGCGAATAGCTTTGGGATACAAAGCCTGGTAAGAAATCTCTGGGGACATAACCTAATGATTCCACACTTCTCCATCCCAGGCAAGAATACAAGTTAATATAATATCCTGGTAAATGCCTCAAAGAGTTGAGTTTGCGATAGTACTGGATTCACGTGTGGCGGGAGCCTCTGCTGTAAAGTCTGCGGAGGTCTGAACAGGAGTGGCTGGATTCCCGGGAAAGCCTTGCACTCTGTGATATTATCCTTTCACCTTTCGAAACGCTTATCTGCATGCCCCAAGAAACATTTTTAAACAAATTTCAAAATTTGTTAGAGTTCACCGACCTTTGCATCAAACTGTTAATTGACTCGTTTACTTTAACATTTAACCCCATAAGCATACATGTAACATCGTTTGTGCTCTTTTTTAAATGGTTAATAAAGTTTAATAGTATTTAGCATCTGCTGTACACAAGGAGCATTTAAAAAAGATTTAAGTTTACAGGGCTCATAATTCAGCTCAAAATGCCACAAAAAAGCCCTGTGATTTATTGCGAGGCTTTGATATTTTTAGAAAAAAGTCGTGTATCACATTATGCCACCCATTCCAATCTTGCACATTGAATTTAAGAAATCAATTCACCCATTTAGAAAGTTTGTGAAGAACTGTAATCCTAGTTGCATCACATATTCCTTACAAGATCAACTGTGACAGCCAATATAAAAGCATCATTTTAACAAAATTTATCGGCCCAGCTTAATGGAACTTGGAGTGGGGTCAAAAAGTAGCCTCTCGGCATTGGCTTTCAGGATATCTCGTTCGATTTCCTACCAAAGTATACAAAAGGCAAGTTCTCGCAAGTGGTACAGAATCCTAAAGTTATTTCAAGTTTACCCGCTTATTCCTGATCATACTCAGAGCTGCCAGAATAACGAGGCAACCGGTAGTTGACATCTCAATTAATTCACCATCCTTTGACCGCTCAGCTCACCGCCCTACAATCTCCATCGCGAATTGCAGCATCAATACAATCCCATGATTTTAATAGGTTTTCCGGGAGAGCGCTTGATATTCCTGGCCAGGGTTTAAGAGCTTTCAAAGTGGCTTGATATGAAAATTCATTAAAAATATTCAATAAAATATCGCCCCCTCAGCCAACATATCCGGGGTTCATTTAACCCCCGGGATCGTGGGTATATTTCCTAATAGACAAGATGTTATTGATGGTTCTGTGCCGGTGGAAATGTTTACGCGTTGGGGTTGTTTTCAATAAATTTCCTCCTCGCCTCTAGGAGTTGATTTCCTTGGTTTCAGAGAGAACATAATGTCAAGGAAAATGCTGAACTGTGTAGAGTTTTATCTACACTGGTAAAGGCTATATACATGACTACCTCAGCTTGGAATAGTAACTGGTTAAGGGGTCAATACTTGAAGGCCAGGGTTGTTGAAAACGGATTCTGAAATGTAATGGCTGACACCAGGGGCAAGGATTTTCGGTTGGAGATGTTAATAAACCTAAACACTAACTCATTCATGTATCACTACGACATGTAGAAGGTAAGATATATAGTTGTTTTGATTGAACAATCCTGCTCAGCTGTACAAAGGGGTTGAAATCAAAATTTTCCATCGCTTAGGCGAATGGATTGTTTTGTAAGGCCAAATGAGAAAGCCAAATATTACTGAGCAGCACCAGAAGGGTTTTCAACAAATCAATTTAAATAGTCTTTAAGAGTTTTAAATTAGTGATATCGCTTGTACGTACATACTGATTTATAGCTGAAATGATCCCCAGCAGTTGATGTGCTTTCAGTGAGATTTAGCCTATTGGTAACCCAATTAACTCCACATTAAATCAGGCGTCAAGTTCAATTTTCTCCTTCTGAATAACAAAAACTAAAGCCATCTGCACATTATCCCAAATCAGGCAATGAGCTACCCCTATTCCTATTTCCATGCGTAACTTGGAGACCGTGCATCTTTAATGCAGCCAGCCCGTGTAAACATTTAGTCGCCCGCTAAAGCTGGGCGGAAAATCCACCTGTTCTCGGGGATGCCACTACTGCCGATTCACCACCAAACCCATTAATTGTTTGTGGATTCCGTCCCCTGATCCAAGCTAAAAGTTAAGCCAAACTATCGAACCCAGTATAGAACTTGTATCATTCTATGTTTGAATTGGTTGGTTTTGCTGCCACGAGGCGCCTTCATCCAGGTTTATCCGGTGCAAACCGATGTCATAAACTCCTTCACCTATCAGCTGCATCCATGGATATGTCCGTTGTAGGGTATACACCACCTACTAAGAGCCCTTTCCATTGGATCCCCACCGATCCAAATATTTTGCTTACCAGCAAAAAATTTATGACGTGTCCACATTTAACTCCCGAGTTGTTCAAGGTTTCCCCATCAAGCACGGAAGTAGGGATCCAAAATCCCGATACGTACTTGGCCGAACGGCAACCGAAACGAATCCTTTATAGCTACAGTGTCCAAAGCAAAAAATATAACCAACCACTATACCCTTTTCAACTAAACCTTGCAAACTTCTGAATTTCTATCTCCACCCCTTAAGCGCCGGTTGTTCTCTTGCCGCTGCGTTTGGCACCGCCATTCCAAACTTTTTTTATGCATTTGTACGCCCGGCCCAAAAACTTAGTCGGTCCCCTCCAACTACATCTTAATCGGAACTGATTCCATATGTAAAGTCCCTTCCCCCTTTAGCCCTGGATAGGACAATCTTCCTGCGCCGCACAAAAAAATCTACTCAAAAGCCAGCCAAGCCCCTTAATTCCCTTGAGGATTAGCCCACACAATTGATGAGAGACTTGTATTGGCATACCCTTCCCAAGTGGTAAATACTGGTGCTTTGGACTCTGTCCCCACTTGGGAGGAATCCCTGATTAATTTGGATTATTTTTTGGCTTGGGCCTGTCCACATTTGAAATTAATTAAGTCTACTTATTCAGGTCGCACTACTGCCATTACTTTAAATCCAATCCAACTGGGTTGAACCATTAGTTGGCCCCAAATGTGACAGAAATCACTGGATAATATAAAGCCGGTTCTAAATGATGGGGAATTGCCACCCAAATCCACATAGAATTGATTATTAACCACCAATGCGGCTTCATATATTTTTTTGTGAAATTTCCAGTTGTAACTCCAGGATTAAGTAGAACCAGTAGTCCTAACCAGAGTAAACCAAGATAAATGATCTGGGAAAGCATTAATGCATCTTCAGTGTAGAATTCTGGGCATTGAGATGGGACACAATTTTCAGTTTCAAGAATGGGGGGAGGAGCTACAAAATTGGCTGGCATGAAATTGACATTTGGAGGCGCCGACAACAAAGTTCCAGATGCTGGGCCCCATCTTCCTGAAATGATTCGGTTCAGAATCAGATTTTACGGGATATACCATAACAGCCCAATCACAGGATGCATTTTTAAAATTTAAAATTTAGAACTTGGGATAATTGATTTTTATTAAGTAAATTTAGGAGGACTCAACTCTTAGAGTTGAAACAGGGAAAACCATTCAATATATATCAGAAAAATTGACTAAGCAATACCACCTGAGTCTTGACCTCCTATTCCTTCTATGTTGCTAAATAAGTATCTGGTCCAGGTTGCAAAGAACCCATGTGTGACTGGTCTCTGACAACCATACTGATTAAAAAGCTAATATTGGGTGACCCTCATATCACGTCAATTTATCAACGTCAGTTTGAAAGGGGGAGCTGGTTTCAGCTGGCAGACTGGAGCAGCCATGACCCATTTTGATCAACTGTTTGGTTTAAATCTGTTAACTTGGTCAATTTTGATACAGGTTTTCCGGCCTTCTGAGCCTTCTTACTTGGACGGACAATACCTGGCATTATGGAATCTACCATGACACAAACCAGCTCCTATGCCTGCACTTTAAGGCACACAAAGATTCTCTTGATTCCATGAAGAGTATCAAGACCCTCTTGCAATACATGCATTTGACCCATGGGGGTACTGTGGTTCATGAAAATAAAACCAGCAATACTGGAACCACCTCCCATACTCTGTGTATTATGATTCTTGGTTCAAGTAGACAGCCTAAGAGACAGGGATTTTATAACTGTGGTCAAATATGGCACCACTCTTGTACCAGCACCAATTTCGGGTAGAAGGTTGCAACCCAAAGGAGCAGGCAGGTAAAGAGAGGTCAGCTTAGAGGCAGAGACACTATCTGCTGATCAATCTCCCCTGTCTCCTCCTGATCCTCCCTCTGACAGGGATCTCCCCCTTCACCTGGCCCAACTATCTTTCACCTGTTCTAAAATCTTTCTAGTGATTTTGAACCTGAATATTCTGACTGCAATGAATCAGATAGTTATGGCTATTCTATTTTGGCTGTCCTGAAAACTGTGTCAGTCCCTTACAAGCTTTGCTCAGGAGAAACCACAGCTACAACTTGCCCACCTTCAAGTGAAGCCAAGGCCATGGTGACTCATCCTTACCTAGCCCAGGCTCATTGATCTCCCATACTGGTAGACTCTTCTAAAGAAACTGCTGAGCTAGCTGAAGCTCTCTTCCAGAATGTTCCTGTACCTCTCCTGTTGCAGACTGTGTATAAGGAAATTCCTGCCTTAAAATTCATGTTGGCTAAATGAGAGAAAGAGCTGGAAGCTATGCAAGATTTTCTTGCTGTCTTATCCCCTTTTGGTAAAGATACTACCCTTGTGGAAGTGTCAATTCAAATGGTTAAAATCAAGGCAATTTCATATATGGGTTCTTTAGTCAATGTGGTATCATCCAAGCTAATGAAGAAGCTTAAGCTGGCTCCTGAACTCAATTACACTTGATTCTATGGTACTGCTGGCATGGCTCAAAATTGAGCCATTGGTGCCTAATCTGCCTGCCAATGAGGTTTATGAACCTCCTCATTGTGTCCCCCACTGTTATCCTAGAGAACAAAAGCTATTATCTCCTGATTGGTATGCAATTCCTCCAGGGATATAATGGGATTGTAAACCTCTAATATGGATACCTATTGCTCTTGGAATATTAGGTTCCTTTTTTGAAGAGCTTCTGCGTCTCCCAGGTAAACACCTTAAGATTTGTGTGCTCAAGTATCCCATGGGTATCTTCTTGCTCAAGTGCATAACTCATTCCTCCAATATGTGTTACCTTCCTCCTTCCTGTCCTGCAGAGAAAGGTGTGCCCCTTCTTTCTCCTGTGACTGTCACCATCCCTCCAGGCTCCCAAGTGATTATAGACTCTCAGATAACTTACAAACTACCTGAAAAGTCATTCTTGGATCTATACTCTCCTGAATCTCTAGGCTGCATAGAGCCTTTATTATGCTCAGGAATCCTAGTTTTGACTCATAGGGAGTCTGTACAGCTGTTGCTAGCTAACCTGACCGTTTTATCATTGCAGGTGTCTAGGGGCCAAGTTTTAGGGCATGGCTGCATATTAAGAGCAGAGCCTTTGGCGTCCCTCTACCCTTTTGGAACCTTCAGCAACTTTAATCTATCAGAAGAAGACAATCAGGTTCTCTCCCTTTTCACTGCTGCCAACTTCACATAACTGACACCCATCCAACAAAAGGATTCACTAGAACTGCTCAACCAGTTTAACAATATCTTTTCCTCTGGACCTGCATACTATGTCCTTGCCAAGGGGGTCATCCATCATATAGATACAGGTGATGTGCTCCTTTCTGTGTCAAGCCTTACCACTGCAGTAGGGTAGAGGATGCCCAGGTCTCTAAAGAACTTAAACAACTCTTAGATGCTAGGCTCTTGGCTCCCTCTCAGAGCCCTTGGGACTCCCCATTTTGTTCCTCAAGAAGAAAGATGGAGGCCACCACATTGTAATGGATTACCACCTCCTAAACTTGCTCACAAAAAAGGACTCATACCCTTTGCCTAGGATTGATGATGCTCTCAGACAATTGGGAGGCTCAAAATTCTTCTCCAGTATGGATTTAACTTCTGGATACTTGCAGGTCAACTTGTCTCCAGAAGACCAGGTAAGATCTGTTCTTATTACCTTAGAAGGTCTCTAAAAACCCACTCAAATGCTCCAAGGACTTTGCAATGCCCCAGCTACATTCCAAAGAGCCGTGTAATCTATTCTACAAGACCTGAAGCTCTTCTGTGTCCTTGTATATCTTGATGCTATCACTGTGTTCAGCTCCACCTTTACCAACCATTTAGACCACCTCAAGGCTGTCTTCATCACAATTTTAGAGGCTGGCTTGAATCTTAAATCTCCAAGTATCCTTCTTTAAAGAGTAACCCAAATTCTTGGGCCATAAGGTCACTTAAACTGGGATACACTCCATGAATAATAAGGTGGAAGCCATTGACAATATGTTGCCTCCCACAAACCTACAGGAGGTCCAAGTATTTCTTGATATGATGGGGTACTATTGATAGTTCATCCCTGACTTTGCTGAATTGAGAAAACCCCTTGTCCAACTCCTTTGCAATGTACCTTTTGAGTGGACTGACAGTCAACAGCAATCCTTTGAGGCACTGAAAGCCAAGCTCAAAGAGGCTCCTATCTTAGTCTACCCTGATTATAATAAGGATTTTATCTTGTATGCCAATACCAGTGGAGTTGTTGTGGATGCAATCCTAGCCCAGCTTGATAATGAAGGAGTCTATAGACCTGTGGCTTACTCCTCCTGTGTGCTTAAAAAGCATGAGAAGAATTATAGTGTTACTGAAAATGAATATTTAGCAGTTCTAAACACTTTTAAGCAGTTCTGACACTATATCTATGAGACCTATTTTACTGTAATCACTGACCCATAATCTCTTAAATGGCTATAACAGCTAAAAGAGCCTGAAGGTCAACTGGTGCGTTGGACCTTACACTTAAAAGGATATGATTTTACAGTGGTAAACAGACCTGGTGCTCAGCATCAGAACACTTATGGGTTGACCAGGATGCCAATACTTGACATTCAACCTACAGATGCTGATTGCCTGTAAAAAATAATAGGCTACCCTGAAGCTTGGGCTACTGAGCCTGAAGCAATACATCTACTCCTACAGTATCTGTAAAAAAGACACTGCCATCCAGGATAGACAGCTCTTCAAAAAGGTTAACAATGGTTTCCTGCCTTATGTCTGCCCTAGCATGAGGATTGGCATTCTCTTTTAGCCCCATGGCAATACTGAGCATGGAGGCCTTACTAAGTCTCATGACTGACCAAGTAAGAGCTTCTTCTGGGAAAATATGCCTCTCCTTATCCCTGATGTCCTCTTGTCTTGCCATATCTATCAGCTCTAGCGCCCACAACCCACTCAGCTTTGGTTTAGGCTCATTCCTCCAAAACACACCTTTCACACTATAAGCATTGATGTTTTTGGCTCCCTCCTTTATTATTGCTCTAGATGTTGATTTATCCTGGTAGCAGAAGATCACTTTAGTAAGTGATTTGAGGCAAAAGCTATCAAATATATAATGCCAAAACCACAGCTAATTTCTTGCTACAATATATCTTCTATTGACACAGGTTTCTTCAGATGCTACTCTCTGATAATGGGAACAACTTCATTTCCAGGCTCATAATTTCTATTTTTGAGGCAATTGGCGCTCATCAATCCTTCTCTGCCCCTTATATTTATTCTACTAATGGGACAGTTGGGCGTACAAACTTGTCCCTTATGTCAATTATGAGGAAGCTTACCCTATTAGATGCAGATAACTTGGATATGTTCCTCACTGCTGCCCTTTTTGCTTACTGCCTGAGAAAACATTGGGTAACTATAAAATCTCCCTTTGCCATGTTCTATGGATGTGAGACTACTACCCCCTCAATCTTGGCCACCCCATTGATTAAATTTGATGCTGGGGCTAACCCCAAAACCCATGTCAAAGATTTGACTAACTGCATTTATTGATATCCCAGAAACTGCTTACTTGGCTGTCTATAAGGTCAAGAACTTAGATTTGTTGCCCTCTAATGTGTCTATGGCTCTCTTTTCTGAATTCCAAGTGGGTGACCTGGTTCTCTACTACCAGAATTGTGTTGGTGGAAGAGCCCACAAACTGGTTTCTCTATGGGTTAGACCTATTTAGGTCACTTACAAGAAAGGCTTTGAGTACATCAAGCTGCTGTTCTCTGGTTGTCCCTTTTCCCATGTCCATGCCAAGTTCCTCCGCAAATATCAACTCTCTGTGACCAAATTAAGGGAGAGATGTTGGAAATTGCACCATTTGTGCTATTTTGATATATCATTTTAACATTGATACTTGTGAAGACTTGGTTAGATTTAATTATAATTTCAGAGTTTGTTCACCTTCCTTAAATGGGTCAACATCAATTTTCATCCATTCCAAATTACCCTATCTGCACCTGACTGATCCTGGCACAAGTTCAGCTCAGAATGACTTCATCAGCCAAACTGTATATCTAGTAAATAATCAGCATTCTCAGTCTACTATTTAAGTAGAAGTATTTCTCCTAATAAACACAAATTTATCCACATTTGTGTTGGCTTTTATAATCTCAAAGCTTTTTTCTTCCTTTTTGCCAAAAGGAACTCTTCTTTGTGTATTTCAGGAATTTAAGGTATTTGCCCTTAATTTTGCCCTGAAGGCTAACCCAAGACTAGCTTAAAACCTCAAACCTTTTTTGATAAAGTTTTCCCGCTGTAGCCTCTTAGATGTTGTCCCAAGAGGTGAACATGTCATACTATATCATTAATGGCATTTCACTATTAATCATAAAGCAAGTCCCAGAATAAGAATCAAACCCTGTCCCCTGCACAGCCCACCAGCCCAGAAGGCCAAGGGCCTTAACACCAATGCTTTTTGTGCTTAAATCTGATGATGATTCAAATTGAATCAGCTTATGTTAAAATCTTTGCAGCTAGCCTATAAAATTGTGAGAAAAAGTCCCAGATTAACAACAGGAGCTAAGATCAAGTAGGAGAAACCCCCATAAAGAATGCCATGAAGATTTCTGTTATCCTGCCAATGAGATCCAAATGGAGATTTTCAAAAATTGTGAATCTAAGAGATGCTTGATATATCTTTCTGCGCCTCTCAACCAGGCTATTGAACAGAAAGGTCTATTCATCTACTCTGAAACTTATGCCAATGATGCCAGTCTGTATCAGATGTCATCCTGTTACCCTCAAGTTCCTTCCACCCAGAGTCCTGAGTTTTTAGGATCCTAATTTGAATATCAAAGCCTGGTAGATGGTATTTATACCTTTCCAGAAAGTCAAACCCCATTTTTTGAGAAATAAAGCTGTTATTAACCTTTGGTCAAAAAATTTACTGCCCTACTTCATACTTGTTCTCTTTTACTTCTAACCAAACTCCAGGCCTTGCTGCTCCTGCTATTTTGCTTGTAGATCCCACAGACCTCACACCTGCATTATTGTGTCCTCCTGGTGCTCTTTTTGACCCTATAAATTTGATGAAATATTCATTACACCCAGCTTTCTCTAGCTTTACACTAGAGAACATCTTCTAGCTGATTTCTTAGCAAAATCACATAAGCAAGAGACCTCAGACCAAGGGGACTATTGGTACACAACCTGATCCTGTCTCTTTAAAGACAAAAAAAATTGACTTCCTGTGTATTTGATTCCTATTAATTCTTTTGTTACCCTGTGACTCAACAGCCCGTAAGATTTTGGGGACCACAAATGATATCACATTCACTCAACTCTTTTTCAAAATATATATTACATTGGCTGGGATGATGACTCTATGGTATCATTCAGTTATTCCTGGTCTCTGTTAGGTTGTTCATTCTCCTGTATAATTAAGTTAGCATACACATTGTTTTGGGCAATTTCTACTGTCACAACAGTCCCATTGCCTGCATCCAAAACTGCCTTGCTTTGAATCTGGCTCCCTGACATTATGACAATCATTTACAACTACAGTACCCTGAGCCTCAAGATGTTGTGTGACTGTAATACAGTCATGCTGGGCTATGGTTACACAAATTTGTTGAATTTTGATGAATTTTGCTGTAAATTGTGTTATGAATGCTATTTTAATATGGACTGCAAATTACAATACTTGTAGTGACTTGGTTAACTTTGCCTCAAAATTAAATAGTTTCCCTCCTTCAGCAAATGGGTCAATATCAATATCCACCCATTCTGAATTGTGTTACCTGCACTATTCTGATCCTGGTACAAGTTCATCCCAGTCAGACTCATCAGCCACACTGTCTACCTATTGAACAAAAATTGTTCTTTTTCAACTATTTAAGTAGAATTGTTCCCCAAATAAAATCAAGTTTATCCACATTTGTGTTGTTTTTTATAATCTTCAATATTTTTCCTTTCTTTTTTGCCAAAAGTAAACTCTCTTTTATTGTTCTAGAAAATTATGGTATTTCCCCTTAATTTTTCCCTAAAGGCTAACCCAAGGCTATATTTAAATTGAAAACCTTTTGAACAAAATTTTACACCGTGTTCTCTTGGATGTTGTCACCAAGAGCCAAACACAAAAAATTTCATAGGTTTAGATTCAAAACAATAAGATTATCATTGGATATTTTCCAGCAAAGTAATAAAGTACCCAGGAATTATTTGGGCTGTACAGTAGTTTTCAAACGGCAACAGCGCCCATGTTGACACTTTGTTGATATGGTCACTGGCAACTCAAAACTCTAAATCTCCTATGTTTTTTGCTAGTTGCACTAGCTTAATTCTTTTTTTTCAAAGTGTTCAGGGATGTAAACCCAGAAAACACAAAAAAATTGTGGCCATTTTGACACAATTTAATATTAAGCTTAATAAAAAAACTCAATTTAACCTGATTTTTCCTTTACATTTACTAATGAAAATTATCTTATTTTTCTATTTGTTTTCACAATGTAAAAGTATCAATGTGACCTCTTTTAAGCCAAACTTATTTTTAATAATGAAACTGAAACATCTACAAAAAATTAAGTGTGGAATTAAATTATTTTTTTATTTAATTAATATATAAAAAACATTGCACATACAGTAGATTGTTAAAATGTTCATCTTATAAATATATATGTGTCACTTATTCCAGCTTTAATATCATAAATGGATTGGTGGCTGACAGCAATACAATAATTTAAGCATGAGTTACTATGTAACTTAGTATAGAGTTTATTATTAAAAATAATGTCAACACTCAGAAATGTTATTTATTTGCTTGTGATCATCTGCTGGGGTGGAGTTAAGTAAATTGGAGTGGCGCAATTAAGCCTAAATTAATATGCCATCTCATATAAAGAATGTTGTAAGTGATGTTGACACTTTACCCTTTTCATTATCTTAACCAACATGTTAACAACTTCTTATATATGCAATGGTAAAATATCATATTCTCACTCCCAAAATATTATATTTAATAAAGAAATAAAGAACTTTGATCATTTTTTAACTTATTTTCATATGTTTTTTTAATTTTATTATGTGAACAAAAATGCACAGAAAACAGTTGATATTTGCTAGCCTGTGTAAATTTAATTAAGTGTACTATGAAAAAACAGTAAATTTTCAAAAAATGTCAACAGTGATAATGTCGTCAAAAATAATATCTACAATTTTTCCAATCAACAGTGAGAATTCAGCTTTTTTTACTAATTGTCACTCATAATAATGATGCTTTACATTTCTCACATATAAAGCTTTGTTTTTTACATAATAAAATCCTCTGATTTTTTGATATGTTGTATCTTTATATTTTCTCTTTCATATTTTTTATTTTAAAATAAAATCTATATCTAAATATGATACTTTTAAATATTTCTCTTAACTTTTAACTTGTTTTTTATAACTATAATAAAATAAAAACTATTAAAGTATTTTTTACCTTTTAAATGCCAATAAAAGCCATATAAAGTTTACTTTTTATATATTATGTTTTTTAAGTTGTTTTGTTTGTTTTTTAAATACATTACTTTATTTTAAACCATTTTAAATATTATTTTAGGACAAAAACCTCTAAGCAGCCCAAAGGAACCAAGCTTCCCTCTAAGCCCACCAAAGCCACCAAGAAGAAGCCTGTCTTATCAAAGAAGGCCACTCCCAAGCCCTCCACAAAGCCCTCCCCTGAGCCCTCTCCTGAGAAGAGCTCTGCTCAGTCCACTGGGGGAGAGGGAAATGATGGTTCTCTTACAGATCACAGTTTCTACAACTTGGCTTCAGATGAGGAGCCAACCAAGAAGCAGAGCCAGGCCAAAAAGACCCCATCCAAGAATAAGTCTCCTGCACATGAGGAGCACCATAACAAGCCCCTTTCTGCTTCCCCACCACCACCTAACTCCTCCCCTTCCAGTTCATCAGGAGATAATTCAAAGCTCCGCCCCAATTACTTCTCTGGCTTCTGCCATGCTCCTGCTGTCCCCTGAGACCCCCTGTTGGCCCACAATATCTGCAATGTTGACAGGAAGTTTAATGTTCCTTCTTCCCTACCAAAGTTTTTTCTAATAATGAGTGTCAAAGGTGGGCCAGCCATGCTGGCCAACAGTTACATCTTCTCATGCAATAATGCCAACTGGGGCTTCAAGAGCTGGCACTATACCTGCAAGGATTGCTCCTGCTCAGTACAGCTCAATACTGAGTGCTGGGACATGGTACAGACCATCAAGAGTGAACACACTTGTGTGATGCCCAACACAACCATTGTCTGCCTTCTCAAATGGTATCTGGTGCAGGTTATGCCCACCTCAAAAGACCTTCTCCCAACCCAGCTGGCTGTGCTTGCGTGCAAGTACCTCTCCCCCACCAACCTCAAGAGGGTGCCAACCCACACCCAGTTGGTCAAGTTTGTGAGTGATAGGCGCCAAGCCTCAAACCCCTTGGCCAAGAGCGCCACCATCATTTAAGACCTGGTCCTTTCTGATGCCCTCAAGACAACCAAGGATGGAGGGATGTTCCTGCTCCATGACAATGGGCAGGAAGTGGAGGATAGGATCATTGCCTATGCTATAACCCAAAACCTGAATCAGCTCAGTACTGTTATCACCTGGCTGTGCAAAGGCACATTTACAACCTGCCCATCATCTTCAAGCAGCTTTGGTTGCTGTATGGGCAGTTTAATGACCAGGTCATCCCCCTTGTGTTCTTCCTCCTGCCTGGTGCTAAGACATAAGTCTACACCAGAGCATTCAAAATTTTCTGGGATGCTTTGAGCTCCCTTCCCACCAACCAGCCCCCCACCTACCCACGCCACCAGATCAAACCCTTCCTCTGCCAAGAAGGATGAGTCCACCCTAGCCACAGAGCAGCTAGCTCATGTGCGCTCACTTGGGCCAAAGGTGATCATAATGGATTTTGAGCAAGCTCAGTTCAGAGCCTTTGAGGCCACCTTTAATGGAGAATTTCAGGGCTGCTTCTTCCATTTTAGGCAGGCCCTCATCAAGAATCTCAAGATCTAGAAGGAGCTTTTTGAAAAGTATCTTAATGATGGTAAAGGAAAGTGCTGCTTTGCCATCACTCAGTTTGCTGCCTTGGATTTTGTGCGGCCAGAGCATACTAGGCTTGGCTTTGAGGCCCTCCTTGAGGATGCTTACGTGAAAAAGCACTCCACAATCTTCAAAGGCTACCTGGATTACTTTGAGAGCCAATGGGTGGGCAAGAAGGTGACTGCCCAGAGAGGTAAGAGCGGGGCCACTGCTCCTTGGAACTGTCAAGGCGCCTGCCTCAAGGGGGAGATTAAGACCACCTCTAGCCTTGAGGTTTGGCATAAGCACCTGAAGGTGAAGTTTGGGTCCAACCCCAAATACAAAAAGTTCTTTGCCAAGCCACAGGAGGAACAGGCCAGAAATTTCTCCAAGTTTTGCAACCTGGCCAACTGGATGGCCCCCAAGAAGAAGAAGAGTAAAGAGCAGGAGTACCAGGAGGCAGTGCAAAAGGTGGTTGTGACAGATCCAGGTCTAAATAGTCAAACTTACTGTTATCTTGCCCTTGACTCTTGTTACTGGTACCTTCCTGTGACAAAGCTTTGAAGAGCTTTTTCTCCAGAGACAATTTTATGGGACAACACTTTGTTATCATCCCGCCAACGGGCCATGATCTCAATGCTCTTTTCCTCCCTTGCCCTTAAAGTCTCAATTTCACGATTTTCTGTTGCTTTCACTTGCTGTAAGATTTTGTCCCATCCTACTAACAGGTTCCAGGAATCCCATGCATAGATTTAATTTCCTTGGGCAGGAGTACCTTCTTTTGCAAAATAATTGGAATATAATTTTTCAAATGCAGCCTTTAGTTCCACCAAGGACTCCTCAGGCACAGTCTTGGTAACCTCCAAGCTTGCCAAAGCTTCCTCCAACAAGCTTGTAGGAACCTCTTTCCTAGCAGCAGCGGTTTCCACGCAAAGTACTCCAAATTTGACCCTTTCAAAATTTAACAAAGCAGACATAATAATTGAAAAGTTAGTTGAGGGGAAAGCGTCAAGATTGACAATATCTCTTTATTAAAGTGTAGCTGTTTTTGCTTATATACCATTTGGGGCATATTTGGCTGAAAACCCTCTGGTTTCTGAATCAACCTATGATTCATCTCACGTGATCTATGAAATTTGAGTCATTCAAACCTAGATCTTTACCTAAAAGATCACCAATATTTTGCAACCTATGAGAATCAACCTACAACAGAAAAAGTCACCTGACTCCATTCTTCCCAATATACCATTTCAGCATGGAGCTTCCTCAGCTCCCGGCGCCAAAACCCTGTGGATTAAAAATCCCAAACTCAGCTATTAATGTTACAACTGGGAACCAGCTGATCAACCCTGAATTCCTAGGCATCATTGTCTATATTTAGTTATTTTTGCATTTAATGGTTTTTTGCCTTAAAACTCATTAAAAAGCTTCAAAACTTGAATCAGGCGCCACCACAGCGCCCAGAAACTTCCCAGGCGGTGCCTGAAACATTCACTGGGCAGCACCTTGGTGCTTTAAAAATAAATTATGTGGCGCTTCTAACCCAATGAATTTGCCAAAGTGGCGCTTTCAACCCAATATTTGGGGGTTTACTTTTGATTAACCTTAACCAAACTTCTTGACACAGTCAAGGCAATTAACCAATATAATTAAAGCCCCATTAATTATATTCACATGTATTTATTAATTAATCTTCCCAATTAATTAAATTGTTTTTGAGACACCTAGTCTCCAATATTGATTTGGCCAATCTTGCCTTCTGTTCTTTTATTGAATATAGATACTAAGTTCTCAGGAATCTTTTTCTGAAGAATTTCAGCCAAACTTATCTACATAAAACAAACAGCAAAAACAGAGAAACTTTATATCTTAGAGTATTTATTCAGATAAATAATTAACAGTGACTTTTGTACGGTCACAGTGGTGAAGAAAAAATAAAAGGTGGTGGAGATCAAAAAAATACCTTGAAGATGCTGCAACTGCTCTTGCTGGTGGGTTTAATTAGCCTAATAAACCATACTTTACTTTTCCTGGATTGTTTTTACTTTTGAATTTTTATATTTTTTATTTTATTTATATAATACTAATTTTTTAGGTATAAATGGTAAGTTTCAGATACAGTTTCAATGTGGTTTTGTAAGAAATATCTTATATTTTGTTAATTTATCTTTAAGGTATGCAATTTTTTCAGTTGTGCTTATATAAAGTATAATAAACTTAAATTAGATTTTTTTATTTTGTAGTTATTATGATATATAAAATATTTTTTATTTCTGGTTCATTGAAAGTTTAAATTTTATGTGAATAAAAAATAATTTTATAATAAAGAGTGTAATTTACAAAGTAAATTGAAAAATAGTTGCTTATATCTCCTTGTTCTTATTACTTATGGTAATTTTTTATTGCATTTTTAAATTCCTTGGGGTCATTTTTAGTTTAATAAATTATTTAAAAAAATATTTTTTATATTAAAAATGTTCAGGGTAAAGTGTGCTGTTACTTAAAAAAGTGTCAACATCCAAGAGATGACATTATGTAAAACCGGGTTGTCACTTTACTATAGTGTCAAAAAATTTAGTATCAACATGGGCGCTGTTGCCTTTCAAATCTGTTGAGATAAAAATATATTATTCAGTTTAGAACACATGTACTCAGTCACAAAACAAATTCCAACTTGATAGATCTAAATAGAAGATAATTTCACAGAAAGTGAGCGCTATTTGGCGTAAATTTCCAATCATACAACAACATATTCAAACTAGGGACAAATGTACAATGATTCAAAAAAGGATTTAACAAAAAATAGAGCACATGAGTTTCAGTCCCAGTACAAGGCTCCTATGTTTACTATGTTTTTGGTGAACATATGAAACTCAGTCACAAAAGTTACAAACTCAATCCAACAGCAAGCCTTAATAGCAACTGAAACAGACAGCATAAATATCAAATATCAAAACTCATGAATGAATCTATAATACTGTTACCAAATTGTACTAATTAAGAATGAAATCTTGAATACAAAAAGGAAATAAAATATTCTGAGTGTCTGTTTTGGGGTTAGAATCAATAAAAACCAAACTTATCCTAATTCTTGATCAACAGTCCACATTTACAACCAAAAATAATTAATATAGAAATCTAAAATCTAATTTTAAATAAACAGTAGTGACTACAAAATTTTATGCTACTATATATGGAGAGATAAAAATCATAATAAATAAGTTATATAGATAAAATGATTTTAATTTTAATTTATTTTTATATCAAAATAGAAGCTTCACAGCAACAGAGCCAATCAGAATGAATGTACATATGGTGTATTTGTGCTTGGCTCAGACCAGACACGCCTCAGTTATTGTACCCAGTTTAAATTAATGAAATAAGCCTATTGAAAATAGAACATGTCTTTGTTTGCAAATTGGTGCACCAACTTGTGGTCAATCTAGCACCAGAGAATCCAGTGGTCTGGTGCTAGATTGACCACAAGTTGGTGTACCAATTTGCAACCAAAGACATGTTCTATTTTCAATAGGCTTATTTCATTAAGTGTTACTTTTACTTGAAAAACTCTTACTAATAAAAAACAGTAAAAATTCTATTCAAAACAGAAAAGAAAATTATTTCTAGAGAATTAATTTTATTTAACTGTGTGCCCCTTTTGAGATGTTCTCTCAGACATAAATGCCCAAATTTAGATGCAAGTACATTGAAAATAATGTTGAAGTTCCCTGAATAGATTTTTGTGGATTCACTCCTGAAATCCACTATTTCCTGTTTGAGTCCCAAAAATAATCAATATTTTCAAAAAAACGAGTTGTTTTGTGTTTGAGTTCATCACTTTTGTGACTGAACCTCATGAACTAACTGTTTGTATCATATTTGCCACACAATCCTAATCAAAATGGATGTAGAATGCTTCAGGAAGTGACTGGATTGTGTACGTTATGAAATTAGCTCCATGTGATTGCTATCTCATTTTTGAATTCAGTATTTGACTTTATTTTTGTTTTATGATTGACTATTTTTGTTTTCTGGCCCTAGATAAATTAAAGCTTTATTGATTAAATAAACTTTCAACTGGTTTCAGTTAAAATTTGTTTTGTGACTGAGTCCATGTGTTCTAAACCAAAAAATATATGTTTATCTCAACAGGTTTAAAAACTACTGTACTAATTAAGAGACTAAATGAATAATCTTACCAGTTCAGTTTATGAGACTAAATGTCTCAAACTTATTGATTAACCAAAAAGATTAATTGATATCCTTGAATATGATCAATGAGGATTTAATCATAGGGTTAAACTAGACTTTACTGTGTCAAGTAGAGACTAAGTGTATTAATCAATTGTTTAACTAGGAAGGTTGATTAATATCCAGTAATATAATTAATGTGGATTTAGTTATAGGATTGGATTAGACTTGAATGTGTCAAGTAGAGACAGGAGTCACAAATGGATCAATTAACTGGGAAGGTTAATTGATACCCTGGAATATGATCAACAAGGATTTAATCATGGGACAAAATGGACTTGACTGTGTAAAGTAAAGACTTGGTATCTTGTAATTTGGTTAATTAATTGGGAAGGTTAACTAATTTATACCCAGGAATATGGTTAATGAAGATTTAATCATAGGGCTTAATCATCTTGAATGTATCAATAATATTGATTAAGGTTAACCAAAAGTAAACTCCTGAATTAAGGCTCAAAAGCAACTTTATGGAAATTTTATTAGGTTTAAAGGCACCACCCAGTGAATGTTGCAGGCGCTGAGGCGCCGCCTGGGAAAGTTCATGGGTGCTGTGATGGCCCCTGCTTTAATATTTGAACCATTTTGATGAGTGTTTAATGACAAAAATTACTTAATATAAAACTAAAAAGAAAGACAATGATATCTAGGCATTTAGGATTGATCAGCTGGTTCCCAGTTGGAACAATGATAATTTAGAGCAGGAATATGTATATTCCACAGGGTTTTGGAGCTGGAAGTCTGTAATGCCTCAAGCCAAAACCCATGTCCACAGAAGGAAATATGTGATTCTGGAATGTACCAGGGCACATTCTTATTGTTAAAAGTGTGAAATTTTGGTAAAGGTCTTGATTGAATGACGCCGTTGTGCCATAGATCACATGATAGGAGACCAAATGTATTTCCAGAACAGAGGGGTTTTCAGGTGATTATACACCCTTTGGTATATAATGGAAACATGATGGTAATACATATAGATTCTTATTTTTGTGACAATGTTTACTTTAACCTCGATTATTTTATGTTTTGTGTTTTTGGCTCTTAACTTAAATAAGACCACCATGAAATGAAAGATATGGTCTGCAACAAGACTATGAGAAGTGAAAAGCATGGAAGTGATTACCAGATGGCAAAAAGCTTAACATCAAGATTGCTTGCCTTGAATCCAATCTCCTTGAAGCTCACATAAAGGATTTCCTGTCAAATTGTAAAAGAGTTGGTCCAGGAAAAGAAAAATAAAGTATAAATTTTATGGATTTTCTGCATGTTTTTAACTCTTGGGGCAACTTGTATACCTTTTATTGTTATAATTACTTACTACACCCACAAGGCAACTGCCTCCCTGCTATCTTCCTGGATAAAGTACACAAACATCAAAAAACTAAAAGACCCTGCTCAAGAAATCAACACCCAGAACCCCACTAATCACAGGTGCAGAATGTGATAGTAAACCAGATTACAACTAGAGTGGACATTCTCCAGATAGCTAAACTCACCATGGAAGAAGCCCTCCACGCCATGTCTGTTCTCTGACTCTAATTCTAAGCCAGCACCAATTTTTATCCCAACAACACAGATAAATTCCTAGGAGTGGCTGTAATGCTTTCAGGAGACACCTTAGACTGGGTTGGGAAAGCCCTTTACAAAGAAGTTGAAATTTTCCTTAAATATTTCAAATTTGAGACTGAGATCATGGCCCCAGGCAATGACCAAGATATTTGTCATCAAGCCCTGACCACTCTGTTGGGAATCAAGAAAGGTCAACACTCCATCCAGGAGTACATTAACAACTTCTTGAAGTTAAAGACTGTATCTATTAGAAGATTTAATTTCTGCTATCATCTTCAGAAGAAGATTAAACACTTCTCTCAGAGACATATTGAAGCGCCACCTGCTCACACTGATCTTAGAGGAACTAATACCCCTGTGTAAAGGGTTGAGGCTGAACCAGAGGAAAACCAACTCCATAACCGCTGTGCCACTAGACCACTACCCCAAGTTGACCCAGGATGTCACCTGATGAACTGCAATATCACTCATTTAGATAGGCTGTGTTTCTACTGCCATAAAGCAGGACATCTCACCAGAGTCTGCCCCAAAAATAATACTCCCTCAGTATCATTGGAACAAATAAACACCTCTGCTTAATCTTACAAGTTTATTCAAGTGTCAAAACAGCAGGCTTAATCCACCAGCAAGGTTCTAAGCAAGCAGAGTTGTGACCCGCAATCTGATTACCTGGCCACTAAAAACCATACTAGGAAGTCAACTCAAATTTCCAGATCCAACAACATGAACAAATGATGCTCCCTTACGGTGGATACCTTGTTTTGGCGCTTGACTCATTACCAAGATCAAGTCACTCCCATCACCATCCAACTGTGTAATCAACACAATCATGTAACTGTTATCCATGACTCACATTAACTATATAATCATTATCTCTCAATAAAGAATATTATCTAGTTTCTAAATATTTTTTCCCTTGTAACTATGCTAAAACAGCACAGTTACAACACATGTGATAATAGAAGTACTAAGAAACAAGCACCAAGTGGAGGCCTTCATTAAAACTGATCTTGATGAATGATTTACTGACTTTTTTCTGAAAAAGAAATCAGTCTGTTCAGTCTTCAAGCATATTTTACTTGTGATCATTGAATCAGCTCTCAAGACATGGGTTGCAAATGAAAATAAAAACTGCCTGTGAAAATTGGACAGAACACATATTCATCATCCCTTATTTTTTTCAAGGCCTACCCACCTACTGATACTGGTCAACTTTTGGTCTAATAGTGTTGTGAATTCAAATTTATTAGGGGATTTGATTGACCTAGTAAATAATAGTCTGCTAATTAATTCATGTGAAAGCCTTTCTTTTTGCTTTTGACCTGTAAAGTTGTGATGGATCCAGGAAATTCATGCTTGCTTCTTCATTATCCTGGTCTGACTCTTTTACGGTTTGACAGGGAATCCTTTATGTAAGCTTCAATGAGCTTGGATTCCAGGCAAGTAATCTTGGCATTAAACTTGTTGCCATCTGGTGATCACTTCCACATTTTTTGCTTCCCATAGTCTTAGCTGCAGACCATCTCTTTCATTTCATGGTAGTATTATTTCAGTTAAAAGCCAAAATACAAAGCATAAAAAGATTGAAGGGAAAGCAACCATTGTCATACATAAGTATCATCTTTTTTATTAGTTATTATCATGTTTCCATTATATACCAATTGGGGTACATTTGGCTGAAAACCCCTCCAGTTCCAGAATCACATCTTGATTTCTATCACATGGTTTATGACATAACAGCGGCATCCAATCCAGATCTTTACCAAAAAATCTTCACACTCTTAACCTATAATAATGTGCTCTAATACATTCCAGAATCACCTGATTCTTTCCGTGGAAATGTATTGCTTTGGCTTGAAGCATTCTGGACTTCTGGCGCCAAAACGCTGTGAAATATACATATTCCTGATCCAAGCTATCCTTATTCCAACTGGGAACCAGCTGATCAATCCTGAATGCATAGACACCATTGTCTACATTTAGCTGTTTTTTCATTTAATGGTTTTTTGCGTTAAAAACCCATTAAAACACTTTGAAACTCAAACCAGGCGCCACTGCGGCGCCCAGAAACTTTTCCAGGCGGCGCCTCAGTGCCTGAAACATTCACTGGGTGGTGCCTTGGCGCTTTACAAATCAATTAGGCGGCGCAGCAGCGCTTTTAACCTAATTGATTTGCCAAAACGGCGCTTTTAAACCACAATTTGAGGGTTTACGTTTGTCTAACCTTAACCAAACTTCTTGACACAGTCAAGGCAATTAAGCAATATAATTAAATCTTAATTAATTATATTCTAAGCATATATTAATTAACCTTCTCAGTTAATTAATCTGTTTGAAGACAACAAGTCTTTACTTGACACAGTCAAGTTTATTTTGGCCCTATGATTAAATCCCCATTAATCATATTCAAGGGTATCAATTAATTAACCTTCCCAGTTAATCAATCAGTTTAAGAAACCTAGTCTCATAATCTGAACCATTCAGATTATTCATTTTGGCCCTCAATTAGTACAGCCTAATTGATTCCTGGGTATCAATTAACCTCCATGGTTAATTAGACAGTTTGAGACACTTAGTCTCATAATCTGAATCATTAAGATTATTCATTTTGGCCCTCAATTAGTACAGCCTAATTGATTCCTGGGTAATCTATTACTACACTGGAAAGTCTTTCCAAGGCCAATCCTATTGTTTTGAATTTCAACCTATGAAATTCTTCACAATTCAACCTCTTTGTGAAACCATAGCCCAATGTGACTGTAGTACAGTCATAAGAGTTCTCTTTACCCAAATACAAGTTGAGATCCATATATGAGCCTTCTGGATCATTAACAGCCTCTTGCCATTTGAATCATCTCTACTAAGGCTACTAGAATTGAACCTTAAGGTATAAAATTGAATGTATATTTTCATATAATATAAGTTCATTTTTGCTCATTAATTTTGACATTGGATCTTTGGTGCTCATATTCATTTGCTAGGAAGATATTTATGTCTCATAATCAGATCAAAAGGGCTTAAAGCAAGAACCTGAAGTCTTAAGTATTTAAGACTTTTATCCAAGTTCTTTAATATATCAAATAATAAAGTGCAATTCAACAAAATAATGCTCACTACAGGGACCAAAAGCCCTACCTTCACGCCTTTTGATACCGCCTTCATTGGCCCTGCCTGCCCCCTTTTACTGGAAGTACTTTGCCTACCATCTCTAGTCCTCTCTTTGAAGAGGACATCTTGGACCCCCTGCTATTTTGTCCGCTGTGGTCTTTTCCCTCAGCCTTTTTTTATACCTAATACTATGGTGACACCTACCTTTGATCAAGTACATGAAACTGCAACTGCTTGGGTCCAAAGTACCTGCGCTGATAGCACTATCAGCCACAAACAAAACCTGTGTTTGGTGGTCCTGTTATTGCTTCATGATGGTTGAGAAAAGTCAGGTAGTTTTCATACTTTGTCCATCATAGCTACAGGGAACCTCCTCCAGCACTTTGTCTAACCTGCGCTAGTCCATCATCAATTGCTCTTAGGGTTGCACTCCTTTCAGTTTTACACAATGCTGACTGCCTCATGCAATATTTTATGATCAATTTGTGGCCTTCCAAAAATGGGCCCACATTTTATCTTTTTATTGTTTTCTGATCAGTGTGACTTCCTTATGGTCCAACATCATCTACAGACAGCATTATACACTATTTATACCTCCCTCTCTCCCTAAGGATGGCTGTAATTATCTTCAAACTTACAAAGTTGGTCAGGCTGCTTAGAAAGAATCTATTGAGGCCAGTCTTACTTTGTAAGGAACTGGTTTATATAATCTCATCCAACATTTTTACCAGTTCTGCAATCATTTGAATGGCCAGATGAGATTACTAGAAGCCTTTGTAACTTCTTCTGCCTCTTCAGAAAAGAAAGCTACTCAAACTTCCCAAGAAGAATGAGTGGTCAAGTTCCAGAACCTCAAAGACTATATTGAGAAACAAATAAAAGTCTGATAACTGTAAGTCACTTACTCCTTCTGCTAGTGATACTAACTCTGAACTGCAGGGGATCTGGGAAGCTATTTTTAATCTCAAAGCAACAACCAAAAACAGGCTACTGCTGCTGCCCTCCTCTACCTACACCTGATCCATAGAAAACTGTGCTGATTAGACAAATGGTTTGACTCCAAGAAGAAGTCAAAGTTCTGTGGGCTATCATGGCGTCTTATGTTGCCATTACTCCTCTTTTTTGAAGAAGAAGGCTATTGCCCTGGGACAAAAGGGGAGCCTTGAATTCAGTGTGTTTTTATTGCTTATTCTATCAGGAGTTCATGTGATCATACACAATTACAAGACCCTTGAAACTGATCTACAATAAATGAGCAAACTCATCAAGAACATGTATGATTGTTTCTCTCCCTCATTGTGCAGGTTCAAGAGTTGTCTGTACATGTTGCTTGAGTTTGTAACACTGTGTATTTACAGCAAATACAGATAGATGGCGCCCTCTGAGTAGCTACCACCTCTAAAGATAAAGTAGTCTATCAGATAACCACTCTCACTGCCTTGGAAGAGAGTATGCGTCAGTTATGGGCTCTTCAACCTCCTGCTGAAATCAAAAGCCAAGTTCACTCCTGTGAGCCATGTTCTCAACTCTAACTCTCAGGGCATTTTTAGTGGGTCTTCCAACACTGGGGTTAATCCTGTTTATAAGCCATCATTCAAATAGCTGTTTGATCCCAAAAATTTCATCATTGCTGCCTTCCTCACTATCTACAAGACAACCATGTATCAGGCACCTGAAAAGCTTAAAAAGGAACACATTCTGCCCTTTTGTCATTCTAAGTGTCAAGAAGTGGTGCTTCCTGAACTAGCTAACATCACTGCTTAGGCCCAGATTAAGGAAATGATAATTGAGGAGTTTGGTGGAGACTTGTAATTGGAAGTTAAGAAATACACTTTTATGCATATTTCTTTCAAGACCAAGGAAACTCTTGATGAGTTTATTGATTATTTCTGCATAGAGGATCAACAAATTATCATTAGTTGTCAACTCACTATGAAATAAGCTTACACCACCTGTTATAATGCCCTTAAGGACAATCAACTGCTATTTTTTCACTTAAAGGCTCATAAACCAATGCTGTCATCCATGAAGAGAATCAAGAGTCTCTTGTAAGACATTCATCTGACACATACTAATCCTGTAATTAGAGTGACACGCTCTAACTCAACTAGCTGAGACAAATGACATCCCATATTATGACACTTGAAAATAATAGACAACCTAAACGCCAAGGATTTCATAATTGTGGAATTGTAGGTCACCATTCTTGAGTCTGTACTAATCCAAAGTAGAAAAGCAGATCCTAAAAGCTAGTTGCAAGATCTCCCAGTCAAATTAGAGGTGGGGGAACTCTCTATTGACTACTCTTCTCATTATCCTCTTATTAATTCCCTCACTGCACCCCCTACCAAGCCTAAATCTACATCCTCTCCTGTTTTTCCTTCTATTTTCATCTCTTACCTGACCTACCAAGTGATTCTGACTCTGATTAATCTGAGGATGATGAACTTGATGGCCATGGGTACACAGTACTGGCTGTCCCTGAGACTATCTCTGTATATTACAAGCCACACTCTGGAAAAGTGACTATCATTAAGGTAGTACCTAGCTCTTCTGCTGCTTGAAAAATGGTTGCTTGTCCTTACCTTGACCAAGCCAGTTGGGTACCTGTGTGGGTCAAATTTTCTGCTAAATACAATGAGTTGTCCAAAGCTATATTCTATAATTTACAGGTCTCTCTACCTTTGCAAGTTGTGTATAAGGAGATACCAGCCCTCTGTTCTACTTTAGAGAAATGGGGAAAATAAGTAGCTGCCTCTAAAAAGGTTCTAGCTATTCTACCCCCCTTTGGAAGGGATATCACTCAAGTGGAAGTAGATTTTCAAAAAGTGAAGATTAAGGCTATATTAAACACAGGATTTCCTGTTAATTTAGTCTCATATAAACTCATGAAAAAGTTAAAGCTGGCTCCAGTTCTCACTTGCGACTAGTCTTATGTTTAGCTGGATTGTCAAACACATGATGTGACAGTCTTCATGATAGCTGTTGTGCAGGTAAGGGCTAATTTGGCCACAATAAAGACTATATGCTTAAATTTGGTAAAGTATAGTGATTTTTGGACAGGTAGAGACCTAATAGATAACATGGGCCAATAGGGAAGGTAAGGCCTTTCTAGTAGGTAACAAAGGACTACTGAGGTGGGGGGTGTACCAGCCTAGCAGGTAAAATTAGCTGCTAGTGTGCTGGATGGTGTCTGAACCTAGTAGGTAACATTGACTACTAGGGGTAGGTAAGGGCTCTTATACCTAGCAGGTAACATTCACTGTTAGGGAGAATGTATAATGTGACCTAGCAGGTAACTAAGGATTACTAGGGAACAGAGGAGCTGAGGTAGCTCCACAATCCCTTGTGCACTTACAGGAGGTCTGTGACTAAGCACCTTACCTAACAGACTTATAAGGTGTCCTCAACTGTGTTTTCTTGGAGGCTTTGGGGAGATCCTGAAGCCACCATTGGGGGCATGAATATGCCCAGAGACTTTGGCAGGGTATCTGCTTGGGGAAGCAGCTACAGAACTTGATAATAAACATGTCTCTGGAAAGTAAGTTTGTTACTTTGTGCCTGGAAGAACAGACTTAACCACCTGAGTGAGTAAGGACAACTTCACAGACATAAGGATTGTATGTGGTTGAATGGCCCAAGTGGAGATCACTTACATGAGCCCAGTTAAACGCTAGTAGCCTTTTAGACTTATTGCCTGAGTATTAGGTATTAGTAATGGGGACTGAAAATGGAACCGAGGTGGTTCATGGTGAAATATCATAAGTGAAGACTAGTTGAAGGACTGGAAGATCCCCATGAAGACTAGTTAAAGGACAAAATATCATAGTGAGGATTAGTTGAAGGCTGGAGGATCATAATGAAGACTATTTGAAAGACTGAAGGATCCCAATTACAACTAGTTGAAGGACTAATAATAGTAGTGAGGATTGGTTGAAGGACTGGAGGTCATTTAAGAAGGGACAGCAGAAGTGGATGAAGAAGCAGGAATGTTGGACTTAGACTGCTGGAATTAGGACTAATAATAAAAAAGAAGTTAAAAAAATCAATTTAACTGCCAAAACAATATGATAAAAAGATTAATATTAATATCATATAAAGAAATAAGTAGAAAAAAGGAAATAACTTACATAAAATAGATTGTAAATTTATAAGGAATCAATTGGGTGAGAAGGAGCCAAAGTAGCCAGAAGCAGGACAGAGAAACTTTGAGGATGAAGGCTATAGTTTTGCTGAATAATTAAGTGAAGCAAGAAGCAAGCAGCAGACAATTTTAAATGGTTGAAATGTGGAAGAAAATTTGGATAAAATTGGAGAAACGTTGAAAAAATTAGGGTTTCAAAATCCCCTAAGTAAAAGATAGTTGGAAGGGCTTGAGTTTACCTAGAGAAATGTGACGGAAATCATGGAGAAATTGTTCAAAAACGCGGAGCAGGTGTTTACCTGGAGCAAGACAGTGCCAGTTCAAACCATAGTAAAGAGTAAGTCATTCAGTTGAACTTTTTGGCAAAACTGTTGAATTGAGTCATCTGATTGGCTGAAAATTAAAGTTTATTTAATCAGTGTTTTGAGGACTTTAACTCTTCAGTTAAAGCCTAAAAAATGATGTGCAGAAGCAGAATTCCAGAGCTTTCATTGGCTGAAGTAAGTTAAAAGATTTAATATATTATAGAGCAAAAGAAACTGGATAGTTTAATCCTGAAAAACTAGATATCTGGGAAGAAACCAGGACTGAAACAAGTAGCTATAAAAGGGAATCAGTCTGAGGCTTTTCTGGGATTAGATCAAGTGGAATACCAAGGCCACTAAGACTATACAGATAGCTAGAGATCAATATAAAGTTTAGGAGCCTAAGATAAAGGATCTGGAGCCTGGGATAAAGATCAGGAGTCCAAGACTAAGGTGCAGGAGCCCAAGACCAAGACCAAGGAGTCCAAGAGATTGTTAGAGGACTTCAGGTATTGGCATATATCAATTGTTTTCCAGACCCCTGGGCTATATACCAGAAGGTTTCTAAGGGGGTCTTCCTTCTGAAAGTGAATAAAAGCATATTTAAACCCCTGCTCAAATTTTCAAGTAGTGTAAATAATCTTTATGAGTGAGTTGCCCAATATCTTCTACCCTAGTCAAGGGGAGGAAGACGCCTACTGTCAAAGCTGTCAAAGGTTTGTCACTATTAAAACTTCCCAGGAGGAGTGGAAAAGGTTAACAAGACACCTTGAGATGACAGATAGGGGAAGAGAATTTATTGGGAATGAGTTTAATAGGTTGTTAAAGGATTGGCACAGGCCCACAGAGGGACTAGAACTAGCTAAAGTACAAGTGCATGGTGAGAAGACCTGTCTAGTCATAGGGAAAGTATTGGAAGAGTTTTCAGTAATACAAGCCAAGTATAAACTTCAAGCTAGCCACCTACTTCTACTAGGGAATGTCAATTCCTTCCAGCAGGTCCCTGGCTATGACACAGGACACACAATGGGGACTGGTGAACAGAAACCCCACACTTTACCTTCTTTAAGGGTCCTCCAACCCTCTTCTCCCTGCCTCTTTGACCTGAACATGCAAGGTATGAGAAATTAACATTTTGGGATCTATTTCCAGAATCAAAGAGGAAAATAAGCATATCATCACAGCCATCAACTATGCAGCAAGGTTGTTGTTGTAACTGTGCTGTTTTAGCAGATTTAGAAAGGAGAAAAATAATTGAAGACTATATTATTTTTATTGAAGGGTAATTGTTATATAGTCATTGTGAATCAGCTAGAGGGAACATGCTTGTGAAGATCACTCAATTAGATGGTTAGAGAGGTGACTTAATTCTTGTAATGATTCAAGCTCTAAATCAAGCTATCTATCACAAGGAATAATTGCCTGGTCATTTTATTGGATTTGGAAACTCAATTTGAATTCTGCATTTGGCTTTGGTTCACTTGAAATTGGATTGCAGGTCATAAACCTGCTTACTTGAAAATGTGCTGGGGGTTGAACCTGTTATTTTGACACACACCCCTGGCAGATAGTTGGCCTCCTCTGCAGAGCAGTCTACCAGAAGGCTGTCAGTAGCCTGAGCGCTGTACTGTACCAGCTGTTGTTTGATTGAGGGGAGGACTGTTTCCTGTTGCTTCTGACAAGCTTTGTGTGGACAGAGTCTGTTGTGGTGTTAGACTTTATCCTGCTTTCTTTTTCCAAGACCTTGCACTAGGTAAGTCTTGTTGTTGTTTGTCAAAACAGCAGGCTTGACCCACCAACAAGGTTTTGAGTAAGCAGGTTTGTGACCTGCAACTCAATTATCCAGTCACTTGAAGCCAGACTAGGAAGTCAGCTCAAATTGCCAAATCCAACAACATGAACAGATGATGATTCCTTATGGTGAATACCTTGTTTTGGCGCTTGACTCATTACCAGGATCAAGCCACCCCCTTTATCATCCCACAGTGTGATCAACACTATCATGTTCCTGTTATACATGATTCACACTAACTATATAATCATTATCTCTCAATAAAGAATATTATCTAGTTTCTAAATACTTTCCCCTTGTAACTCTACTAAAACAGCACAGTTACGGCATTGTAGCACAGGTAGGTTCTTCATCCTACTTTATTACCCAAATTCTGCCTGTTGCATGTACTTGCTGCTGCCAACAAATCCTCAATAAAATCATGTCTGGCCTCCCGCTAGACTGGACTCTGTACACCCCTGGCGCCAAGATACATGATAGTTTTGTCCTGTACCAGAACACGGTAATCTTGCTGCCCACCTTCAATATCATGTCTGCACAGGGTTTCTTCCAAACAGCCTCTGCCATTCCACAACCAACAGACAAAGGCACCATGCCAGCATAAGTAGCCCAAAGACTCTGCAGTGCTGCCTTGGAGTCCTTTTCTGGGGCCAACAACAATAATGCTGCTGCATGGATCCAGTCGGCCAGAGCAAACTGGCCCAAATGAGATGCCTGCAGCAATTTTGGATTGCAGAAATCTCCACACAACTGACCCACAACACTGGCATCTGGTGTAAAATGGCACAAAGAGCATACCAATAAAGGACTGGGATACCTTCAAATAAGATTTCCTGGCTATATTTGTGCTCAATGACACCACACTCATGATCATACATCAAGTAAAGAATTTAACCCAGACAGGCACTGTGAAGGAACTCACCCACGCCTACAAAAAACTCTGACTACACGCACCCTCTGACATGGCCTTTGACACCCCAGCCACACACCTCATGTACTACAATTCACTCAAGTTGCATTTAATGAAATATGTGAACCTGGAACAAGTGACCAATCTACTGAGCTTGTATTGTGAATCAGAGAAGGCAGAGCAGACATCCAACGCTCTCCACAAAGCGCAAACTGGCAAACAAGAAAGACCCAAAGACTCTCACCCAGGCAGGAGCTATAATTGACCACCCCCTGGGAACAACAGAAACAACACAAATCATAAACCCGCAGGCTCAAATGAACAGGGAAGTGGAAACAATGGTCAATCAGATTGTACCCATTTCCAAATCACTGCCACACAGAGCAACCAAGACAAGGGGAAAGCACGGGGAGAGCATAGAGCAAGCCAAACTCTCCCTGCACAACTTCTGACTTGCCCAATAAGAATATTGACCCAAGGACATGGACCAATGTCCAATGATCCAAGTACTCTCAGAGGACCTGGTACTTTACACTATTGCCAGACATCCCAATAAGCTGATGTCTTATCCTTTCTGCTTTTGCAGTTACACAGGCTCAGCACTCCTGGACTTGGGCGGAGACCAAACCCTAGTTAACAGCAGCTTTGTAGACAAATTCAAGCTAGCCACTAATCATTTGCGGATTAAGAATATTTTCTTAGCTGATGAACATCATATTGCTGTAACAAGGGAAGCCGCCCCCTTCTCTGTCATGCTTGAGAACCTACATTCTGCCATCCAAGGCCTTGTCATTGACTTTCCAAAGTTTGACATTGTACTGGGTTTGGATTGGCTGCAAAAGAACAATCCCCATGTGGACTGGGCAACCTTAGTACTGACTATCAAATGTGAAGGTGTCAACCACCAGATCTAGCCTGACTCAGTGGACCAACTCCTACTCAACCACGTCTTTGTGCGCATTACAGATACCCTGGATAAAAGGGAAACCCTGAAGAAATTTACTGGGACTTCTACCAGTACAAGATCATACACTTCAAGGACCACCAGGACACCACTATGCCTCAGGATTGCAAAATTGTGGCCTGCTATCCAGAAATCTTCAAAGAAGCGCTACCTGGGCTGCCCCCTGAGAAAAACATCCAACACTCCATCCAACTCAAGGGGGCTGTACCCAAGGCGCACCCTATCTACATGCTGACCCCAAATGAAGACAATGCCTTATACGCCTACCTCAAGGAGGCATTAGAGAAAGGACTTATCTGTTCCTCACAATCTCAGTTTGGGGCCACCATATTCTTTGTAGCAAAGAAAGATGGTACCCTGCGCCTAGTCACAGAATACTAAGCCCTAAACAAAGTTACTATCAGGAATTGTTACCCACTACCACTCATTGACAACCTCATTGATGCCTTGGGAGGCGCCACAGTCTTCTCCAATAATGACCTAACCACAAGCTACAACCAGATCTGTATCAAGGAGGAAGATATACCCAAAACAGCCTTCCACACTAAATACAGTTCATACAAGTGTGTGGTACTCAATTTTGGAATGATATACACCCCTTCAACCTTTGTGACCTTCATGAACAAAGTGTTTGCTTCCCACATTGGCAAGAACGCCTTGGTATACTTGGACAGCATTATTGTCTATAGTCCCTTGGTAGAACAACACCACAAGGACTTAAGGCAGTCTTTGCTACCCTGGATCAACATAAGCTGCTAGCCAAGCCCTCAAAGTGTCAGTTCTTCCACAAGTAGTTGCCCTTACTGGGACACATGGTTTTGAAAGATGGTATTAAACCTGACAGCCAGAAAATCCAGGCCATTTGCAAAAGACCACCTCCAAAGGACAAATCAGAACTCCATATATTATTTGGAATGGTTGCCTATGTACAACAATATATACCTGACTGTGGCGTCCTGAATGCACCCCTATCTGGCATAACTGGCGCCAAGTCTAATTTTATATGGACCCCCCCCCCAATGTGACCTTTGCTTCAGACATCTTAAGGAGAAGCTTACAGCAGCACCCATTCTACAATACCCCCAAACATTATGGGGAATATCAAATGGAGACAGATGCCTCTGACACATCTGTTTGAGGAGTACTGCAAATTAAGAGCAATGATGGTGACTTCCTTCCAGTAGCTTATGAGTCCCAAAAGTTGACAGATGGCAAGTGTTGATACCCATCCACAAAAAGGAACTGATGTCCATCATACACTGCCTAGTTAAATGGCGTTGTTATCTAGAACAACAGGAAAAATATACGGCATTGACCAACCACAAGTTGCTCATATACTTCAAAACCCAAGCAAACCTATCCTGCTGTCAAGCACGTTGGATGGAACTCTTAGAAACATTCAATATGCTCATACAAACAAGCCTGGTCCAGATCTTGCCATGGCAGATGCAATCTCACGCCTGTATGTTCAAACCACAAGGGGAGAGAATGGGCTTGACCCAGACTGGCCTCTCTTGGTACTTTGGACAAAGGACAAAGCTTTCCCCCCAGGAACCACAGGCATAACAAAAGAAACAGTCATTAAGAACAAACACTTATTTGCAGACATGTATGGAACCTTACATCAAAAAATGACAAACAGAACCACCATCCCTTATGTCTCACACATCAACAAGTTGACACAATCCTGCGTTATCACAGGGACCTAGGACACAAAAAAAGCTGCAACCTCTATGAATTCCTCAAACAAAAGGCATGGTGGCCAACCCTATACAGGGACGTCCAGGAAGTCTTAGACCAATGCAAATTATGTGAGAAATTTGCAAAGAGCAATACCTCACCTAAGTCAGTATTATCTATTTGCTTACAACTGCTGTTCAAGGTATGAGCCCTAGACATTGTGGGCCCCATTCCAGGAAAACACAATAAAAAAAATATATTTATATCACTGCAATAGACTTTGCCACTCAATGGCCAGTGGCACAAGCAGTAAAAGCACACACAGGCAATGATGTGTGGTGATTCATAGGAAAATAAATCACCAGCAAGTTCAGAAAGCCCTAACTCCTGATAAGTGACTGAGGCAAAGAATTGAACTCTGAAGATACCAATGTATACCTCATCAAAAATGTGGTCCTGTACACAGTGACAACACCTTACTATCCTCAGGCCAATGGACGCAGGGAGCAGCTAAATGGCAGCCTTATGCAGGCCTAGCTAATATTACCGCTGGGAGACCTGAGGACTGGTACAAGCAGATTCCAAATGCATTGCTTTATGCTGGAACCATGTGAACATATCCACTGGAAAAAGCCCATTAAAGTTAGTTTATGGCATAAAACCCAACATTATCCAAGCACTATCAGGACATAATCTGGAAATTCCCAGTAAAGTTCCACCTTGCTCAGATCCCCAGGTCATACAGGCCGACAGCAATCAATCAGAAATAGAAGAAAAACATCTGCAAAAGACCTTGGTCCCCATCCAAGACAGACATGAGGTTGGCAACAAAGTTTGGGTAATAAATACTAATAAGAGTAAATTACAGCAATAAAAATTAGGCCCTGCCATCATCTTAAAGGTAAACAAAAACAACACTTACCTTGTACAAGGACTTAGAAACGTAAACAGGACAAAGTCCTCCACCATGAGTGCCTGAGATCCTGCAAAGCAAGGCAAAAACAATGTGAGGCCGCCCTATCTGCCACAAAACAACAGTTGGTCCAGTATGGCGCCTGGGCTCCTGAGAACCTGCCCCCAGAGAAGACTGACCTTCAGTTGGGGGGTGTCAAAACAACAGGCTTGACCCACCAGCAAGGTTCTGAGTAAGCGGGTTTGTAACCTGCAATCTGATTATCCAGCCACTTGAAGCCAAGTTAGGAGGCAGAATCAAATTTCCAAATCCAACAACATGAACAGAATCTGATCCCTTACAGTGGATACCTTGTTTTGGCACTTGACTCATTACCAAGATCAGGTTACCCCCTTCACTATCCCACTGTGTGATCAACGCTATCATGCTCCTGTTATCCACAATTCACAATGACTATATAATACCTATCTCTCAATAAAGAATATTATCTAGTTTCTAAATATTTTTCCCCTTATAACTCTGCTAAGACAGCACAGTTACAACAATTCTAACACTTGAGGTCCTCCAACAATATCTTGGACCCATGCTCCTCAGTATTAGACTTTTACTCCTTAGTCTTTAACTCCTGCTCCTTAGTCCTAGACTCCTGCTCCTTAGTCTTAAATTCCAGCTCCTTGGTCTCAGGTTCTGGCTTCTTATCCTGAGCTCTAGCTCCTTTATATTGGGCTAAAGCTCTCTTTGTATCTCTAGTGGCCTTTGTAATCCACTGTTTTTAATCCCTGAAAAGCTTCAGGAAGCTTCTATTTTTATAACTCCTTGTTTCAGTGCCTGTTTTCTCTCAGAACTCTTGGTTTTCAAATCTTAAACTATCCAGTTTATCTGTCCTGCTTCTGGCCTCTATGAATTTAGTTCCACTCAATTGTTTCTTAATAAATTCACAGTTTAAACACTGTAAACTATTTTTTTCTCTTTATTTTCACTATATGATAATTATTTCAATTATTTATCATATTTTTTGGCAGTATTAATTAATTCTTTTTCTGCTTTTTTCTTATCAACAAATCTACTTCCAAAAGTCCAAATCAAGCATCCTAGCACCTGCATCTATTTCTTCTAGCCCTTCTCAGTCAACTTCTTATTTTTAATCTAGTTCTGCTCTATTGACTTCAAGTTCTTCAGCCAGTTCTTCACCATGATATTCTAGTCCTTTAACTAGTTCTTCCTCATCCATCAGCTAGTTCTTCCCAGTTCAACATCCAGTCATTTCCATTTCATCAGCTCATCTATCAGCTAGTTCTTCCTTAGTTCCATCTGCACTATGAACCATCTTGGTTCCATCTCACTAGGGTATTCCATCCCTCAACTAGTCTTCACTGTGATCATACAGTCTGTCTTACTAGTCTTCACTATTGATCTTATACTATAAACCACTATTGCAACCAGATTTCCAGACTTTCTTGCCAATGTATCTTACAATACTCAGGGGGCGCTTGATAAGTCACACCTTGACGTATTTAACAACATTAATCAATCTGATGACAATGTCAAATTGAAGGCACTTTCATCTAATTAGGAGCACTGTCAATTCAACCTGCTGATCCCCGCACAAGTTATTCCTTGGCTTCAAACCTTACATGGAACGTGACACTATGCCACCCTATGTGTCTCTGTGGCTTTCCCCATATAGTATACTAATCACAATATACTACAATAAACAATACCCTATTCTATTCATTTTTGTCCTTTCTATTGGACTGTTGTCTTTCCCAATCAATTTAGAACTCTGATTGGTTCAGTTGCAACAGTGGTAGCTGCAGTAGGTTCACAACCTACCTAAAAGAAAAATCCCCCAAGAAGGGACAATTACAGGCTGTATGGCTACTCCCCATCAAGAAACCTTCCTGCCAATCCCCAAGAGGGACATCACTGAAGGGTATGTTATCTACCAAGATCAACTGGTGTATACAAGCGTGTATATTTGACTCTGCCTTGGGCAGCGCAACACAAGTATCATCCTGCCCCAATTGGACCTTTCCCAACGCATGCTCAACCTCAAGCTTGAATCTTCCGCGGGTGGAGTTGAAGGGGCTGACATTGTCAATTGGCTCCATTCTACCAAACCATCCTCTAAATCTGTCAAGTACCTGCACCCATTAGAGTTTCTATCACATCTAGGTGCCTCACATGGCCTGCTGCAATGTGGTTCACCAACTGGACCAACCAAGAGATAGATGTCACTTGGGAATTGTTCAGGGACGCCAAGTCCTGCTACAGTGAATTATTTTCTCCCATTGTGGTGGAAACTCCCCTCCTGGCCATTAAACAGACTGGGTCTGCCCCTAAATATCTTGCCACCTGGCAACAAGCTCTTGTCACTGCCTCATAAGCCATGACTAATAAGAATGCCATGCTCCTTACCTTGATAGTCAATGGGCTCAAACTCATATCTGCTTGTGGGTTCCTGTGGGTTGCTGTACCTCATTGACAACTGCTATAAGGCCATTGTGGAGGCCAATAATCAGACTTCAATAGTATTCTGAAGATCCAATGATACACCACCCCAACTTTGTCTGTCACCTGGCAGTGCCCACAACCAAGTAGGCCACTGCCAGTCCTGCCAACAGGAAAATAGGGTTAAGCGTCCCTGCAAGGGAGAACTCCAGCTAGTGGATTAAGGACCAGGGAAAAAGCCTGGGGGTTGCAGCTACAAGAGGTTCTACAAACCCACTTGACCCTCACTCTCGATCCCTCCTTTTAAAGAACCCCTGCAATTACAATGTGCATGAAGTTAAACCCTTGACATATTCCAGGTCCACTGCAACAACCCCATTCTCCAAGCAAGCCATTCTTCAAATAAAGTAACCTGCTTGGCATGTCCCTTCTGTTTTTGTGAGAACACCCACAAACTATTATTAGATACCAGAGCCAATCACACTATGGTTGATCAGGTGCTTGCTGACTCTTAACAATTAGACCAGGTGTCAAGCAGATTCAAGGAAGTACAAGTAGCTGATTCTCATAGAGTGGTGATTACCCATGAGACAGCACCCTTCTCTGTGATGATGGGGAACATCCAGGTGGAGCTCTCTGAGCCAATCATGGCAGAGCTCAGCCATGATGTCATAGCTGGCCTTGACTGGCTTTAATACAATGATCCCTACATTGACTGGGATAGTCTGTAATCATCCTCAATAGAAATGGGGGTGGGCTTTCATATATATGCTGTTGAAATGAGCAATTTGCTCCATGATACTATGTTTTTCATAATAACAGAAACAGGTTTGTATGATTTCAAGGGGGGGAACTAGACTTTAACCAATGTTCAGTTGAAGTTATCCATGCTGAACTGCCTTTGGCCCTCCCCTTGACCACTCTGCTTCCACCAGCACTTGTCACACTCCTCAAGGAATATAAGGATGTTTTCAGTGAAACACTGGACCAACTACCCCTCCCCAAGAGATCCAGCATGCTGTAAAACTGCAAGGGTCACTGCCTAAATTGTGTCCCCTATATTGCCTGACACCAAAAGAATATGAGACCCTCTGCCAGCACCTTGTAGACACACTTAACAAGGGCTATATCCGCCCCTTGCTCTTGCCATACAGGGCTGCAGTCTTTTATTAGCCAAGAAGGATGGGTCCCTTTGATTGGTAATCAACTACTGCACTCTAAACAATGTGACTGTCAAAAACAATACCCCCTGCCACTTATTGATAACCTGTTTGACACGCTTGCAGGTGCAAAGGTCTTCAGTAAGATTGATATCACTGTAGGGTACAACCAGGTCCACGTTGCACCAGGGGAAAAGGCAAAAACTGCCTTTTGCACACACTACAAGCTGTTTGAGTGTTGTCATGAACTTTGGAATGACCAATGCTCCCTCCACCTTTGCCATGTTTAATGAACAAATCATTTGAGGATTTGATTGGAAAATGTGTTGTTGTGTACCTTGACAACATTATTGTCTTCAGTCAAGATCAAACCACATATCTCTAACACCTTTGTGCTGCATTTGACACCCTTTGGAAAAACCAGTTAAAGGCTAAGCCTTCCAAATGTGAATTACTCAATTCAGAGCTCCTGTTCTTTGGGCACATCATCTCTTCCCAAGGGATAAAGCCCAACCCCGCCAAAATCAAGGCAATCACAAGCATTCCACCTCCCATTAATGTTGGCCAGGTGTGTACATTCTTAGGCATTGCTGCCTATGTGAGCAATTTTATTCCCAATTGCAGATAACTAATTGTTCCTCTCACCAAGCTCCTAAACACTAAACATCGCTTCCATTGGACCCCTGCCAGAGATCAAGCCTTTGAGAGGTTGAAAAAAGACTTAAAACTGTTCCTGTATTGCAATTCCCCAACCGTAACTGCCAGTACAAACTTGAGACTGATGCCTCTGATAGAGCTATAGGGGGCGTGCTAAGGGTGCTAACTGAAAAAGGTGTCTTCCTCCCTGTGGCATACAAGTCCAGGAAGCTCAAAAAACTCAGATCAATGCTACCCCATAGATTACAAGGAGTTAGCGGTAATTATGCACTGCATCAAGAAATAGCACTGTTACCTGGAAAGTGCCACCTTTCCACCCTGCGTCCTTCAGATCACAAGTTGCTCCAGTACTTCAATACACAGTCTCACTTGACGCAGAGCCAGGCAGGCTGGGTCAAACGCCTGTCCCCCTATCAATTGCACATTGAATACAAGCCTGAAAAGAAACTTGTCACAGCTGACGCCCTTGCCAGGCTATATGTAGCAATTCATCACAGGAGAAAATGGCCTAGATCCAGACTGGCCAATGCTATACCTACGTCCTGAAGCAACCTGCTATGAAGGCCTCAATTCTGCAACTATCTCCAAGTTAAAGGACAATAAAATCCCGTTTCCCACTGATGCTGGCAACGTCTGCTGCCGGGCAGAGATGGGAGAAAAGACACCCTATATTCCCACCACATAACAAGGCAATACCATATTGCACTATCACCGCACCTTGGGTCACATCAGAGGGTGTAACCTCTTCAAGATCATGAAACATAAGGTTTATTGGCTGTGTATGCACCAAGATATCTTGGACCTCCTCAAGACATGTGTGTTGTGTGAAAAGAGTATGTCTAAACCTGCACCCCCAAGTCTGTCCTGCCTATTAAAGACATGGAACCCTTTGATCAGTGGGCCCTTGATATTGTTGTATCTCTTCCCAAAGACAGGCTGGGAAAGAATTATTTCATCACTGCCATCAATTACTTCACCTGTTGGCCAGTAGTGTGGTCAACCACTAACCATACTGCCACCATCATCACCTGCTTTATTGGCAAGGAAATTATGGCCTGCTTTGGGCAACCCAAATGTCTCATCACAGATGGTGGTCCCAAACTTGTTGGACAGGTCATGAAGGCATACTGCGTCAAGAATGCCCTTCAGCAAATAGTCACAACCCCATACCATGCACTAGCTAATGTACACGTGGAACAACTGAATGGCTCCCTGGTTCAGTTGATTGCCAAAATCTCACAGGAGCATCCTAATACTGCATGGACTGAACATTTGTCCCCTGCACTGCTCATTTTACAAGCAAGGATCAACAGGGGCACCAGATTCAGCCTCAGCGCCTTGGCCTTTGGAACTTCTGATATCTCAACAGGGTAGAACAAGAGAAATTACAATCCACAGTTTCCAGGAAGCCTCCCTTGTCAATTACTCCCTCCCTGAGCCAGTGGCGTGCCAAGGCCCAAGACATTAAACACAAGCAAATTAAGGGAGGTTAAAACACCTCAAGGCCAGATACACTGTAGATGACCCTGTCTACGCCCTCAACCCCAATTCAGCTAAATTAGAGCCCAACCACACCTACCAACTTGAAGATGCTTAAGAAAACACCAAGAAGTCTCACCATAATTGACTGCGCCCCTGTCATGCCATCCTCACACAAAAGTTATTTGTGTGGACCTTTCCAGATCTTCCACAGGTTTTAATCCTTATTCCTGACAATAAACAGGAGACAAGGGGGTGTTACAACTAAGTTTCCAGACTTGCCTGCCAATGTATCTTACAATACACATGGGGTGCTCAATGAGTTGCCCCTTGACGTACCTAACAGCATGAACCAATATAATTACAATGTCAAATTGAGGGCATTTTCTCCTAATTAAGAGTGCTGCCAATTCAATCTGCTGATCCCTGCACAAGTTATTCCTTGGCTTCAAACCTTACATAGAACATGACACTATGCCACCCCCTGTGGCCCTGTGGCTTTCTCATATAGTATATTAATCACAATATTCTACAATAAACAATACCTTATTCTGTTCATTATTGTCCTTTCTATTAGACTTTTGTCTTCCCCAATCAAATACTGAACTCCAATTGGTTCAGTTCCAAGCTACTGTGGCTCCATTGTCAGTTCCTATTACTAACACCTCAGACTCAGGCAATAAGTCCACAAGGCTGCTGGCGCTTGACTGGGCCCTTTCAAGTGTCCTCTAATTAGGCCATTCAACCACAGATAATCCTCATGTCTGTGCAGTTGTCTCTACTCATTCAGGTGGTTAAGTCTGAGCTTTCAGGCGCAAATTTCAAATTTACTTCCCAGAGGCCTGATCATATCAAGTTCTGAAACTGCTTCCCCAAGAAGCTACCCTGATAGCACCTCTGAGCATATCCATGCCCCCAATTATAGCTTTAGAACATCCCCAAGGCCCCCAAGGAGACACAGACGAGGACACTCTACCAATTAGTTAAGTAAGGTGCTTGCTCACATACCTCCTGTAAGTGCACAAGGGCACGTAAAGCTATCTTGACTCCTCCCTTCCCTGGCGGCTTGTATTACCTGCCAGGGTCACATCATCAACCAGCCCTGGTTTCCTGCATTATCTACCAGGCTGATACACTCCCCAACCCTAGCAGTAGCATTCCCTGCTGAGTGGAGACACCTAACTATCCTACAGCAGCAACTGTTCCCTTCTGGGCTATCACATTACTCACCCCTATCAGCCAATATTCCCTTATGGGTGAGGACAACTAATCAGCCCTCTAGCAGCCAATGTTCCCTGCTAGGCTGGTTCACTGTTTGCCTCTAGTAATCCTTTGTTACCTACTAGGCAGGCCTTACCTCCCCTTATAGCCAATGTTCCCTACTAGGCCTCTACCTGTCTCAGGACCACTAGACCTTCCCTTGGCCAACATTATTCCTTCCTGCAAAACCACCCAACATGTGGACCATCACACCTGGGCTTTCCCCTTGTCTTGGTTATCCTGAGTGATGGTAACTCTGAAGTGAGTGCAATTGGACTGGCCATTGTTCCTTTTATTGTGGCCATTAGAGCTTTAAGTTTTGTTGCTTGTGTTGCTACTGTTGTTAGGCAGAGGTTGGTTGGTGCGTCCTGGGGGGTATGAGTCTTTAGGTCTCACCCTTTTACTGGTCTGCGCCTTGTATAGTGCATTGGACGTCTGTTCCATTGTCTCTTCTTTACAGTATAAGCTTTGCATATTGATTGCTTGGTCCAGGTTGATCTGCCTCATTATATGCAGCTTGAGAGTGCTGCAGTAAATGAGGTGTGTGGCTGGATTATTAAATACCATATCTAAGGGTGCTTGTCAGTGTAGCTCTTTGAAGGCTCAGGTGAGTTCTTTTACTGTGCCTGTCTGTTTCAAGTTCATTACTTGGTGTATGACCATCAGGGCAGTGTTCTTTGTTACAAATCTTGCCAAGAAGTCCCGTTTAAAGGCGTCCCAGTCCTTCTCAGTGTGATCCTTGTGCTACTTGTTGCACCAGGATCCCACAGCATGGGTCAAGCAAACAGAGATCCCTGTAATCCAAAAATGTGTGGGGCATTCATCTGCGCCAGCTTGTTTTGTGCAGATCAGATCTATGCTGTGGTGGCAGTGGTGTTGCACCTGCAAACACCCCAAGGCAGTGCTGCAAAGTTGTTAACCACATGCCCAGGAATGATACTTTCATTGTTAACTTAAGGCGTGATGGCGAGTACCTGTAAGAACCCTTGGTCAGATAGTGTATGAAGGCAGGGACCAGCATCACTATTTTCTGGTAAAATACATACCCTTCTGGTATTATGGTCCCTGGCGTGTAGGGTGGCCAGTCTATGAAGAGCCTGGGCATGATTCTTTTGTATATTTGTTGACCACAGCAAGTATAGACAACAGGAAGAATTTTGAAAGGGAAGGTAGGATGGAAAACCTACCTTTGCTAACAATTTTGTAACTGTGCTGTTTTAGAAGAGTTATAAAGGGGGAATATAATTAAAGACTAGATAATATTCTTTATTGAAGGGTACTTGCTTTATAGTCATTGTGACTCAACTATATTGAACATGATTGTGAAGATCACTGATTGTATGATTATGGAGGTAGCTTGATCCTTGTAATGATTCAAGCTCTAAATCAAGCTATCTATCACAATGAATCATTACCTGGTCATGTTATTGGATTTGGAAACTCAAGTTGACTTCTACATTTGGCTTTGGGTCACTGGGAAATCAGGGGCAGGTCACAAACCCACTTACTTAGAAAATTGCTGGGGGTTGACCCTGTTGTTTTGATGCTGTTGTATGTTGATTGTATGTTAAACTATTCATGACTGTAAAAGTGACATTAATATATTGATCTCAGTGAATGATGAGACAACAATCACTCTTGCACTGGATGAAAGATAGGCTGTTCACTAATCTCTGAGTTGTAAGATTGGTCATTATTAAATATGATCAGTTAAGCAGAATTTATTATTGGCTAAGCTTGCAGAGGGATCTAATGGCTAAGATGATCCTGGTTTTCTGTGGCTACTGATTAGTATTTCTTTGATATATAACTCTTGTACTTGGTATTAAAAAATGGATCAATTATTAGATCTATATATACATTATTATATGCACTAATTTTGGAGATAACTCAAGTTATTCTTTAACAAACATTATAAATTGCGGTAACAGTGAGCAAGAATTAAATACTACAACAGGCCACAGTGTAATCACAACAAAAATGAGCTGCAGCACAGGCTACAAGAGACCCCAACAGGAATGGTTGAGAAAGCTCATGGGCAAGAAAATAACTTCCAAGTTTGGGAGGCTGGACCTCCAATATCCCAGGAATAAAAACATAGCTTTCTGTCAATAGCACCAATGTTTACCTTCCTAAAGATGGTATCAGTCATGTTTTCAGTAGCCTTTACTACCCCAGGAAATTTTTGAGTTGAGAGACTGAATGTATCATTGGTAGACACACTGAATAAACTGTATGCCAGCAACTTATGCTTCTGGGATAATGTGCTACCAGGAGCATTTAGGGTATGCTGTAGCCATGTAAACAGTAATAAGGGGAAATTTCAAATGATCTTGTCTATGGACATAAGCCAGCTATCATGAATACTATTGTTGTGTTTGGCTCCTGGGGACAACATCCAGGAGGACACAGCGGGAAATCTTTATAACATAAGATTTGAGGTTTGAAGCTAGCCTTGGGTTAGCCTTCAAGGCAAAATTAAGGGCACATACCTTAATTTCCTGGAATACAAGATGTGAAAGTCCTTTTGGCAAAAAGGACAGGAAAAAGCTTGAAGATTATTAAAGCTAACACAAATGTGGATAAACTTGTCTTTATTAGGAGAATAGATTCTACTTAAATAGTAGACAAGGGACAGTGATCACTCATTAGATAGACAGAGTGGCCAAGGGGGTCACGTTGGGATGAGGTCATATCAGGATCAGACAAGGGAAGGTATGGTTTTCCAGAATGGGTGGATATTGACCGAGACCCATTAACAGAAAGTAAGGAATTTGCAAACTCAAAAGCAAAACCAGTCAAATCTTTGCATTTATCATCATTTGAAGGCCATATCAAAATAGCATTAATGGTGCATTTTCTGACATCTCTCCCCTCAAGATTGGACACAGGAAGTTGATATTCACAGAGAAATTTGGAGGGAACACAGGCAAAAGGACGTCCAGAGGACAGCAATTTCACAGTTTACCCAACACCCTTTTTAAAGGTGACTTTGCAGGGCCCAACCCAGATGGAATCTAGCTTATGGATTTACCACCTGTACAATTCTGGTAGTAGAGAACCAGGTCACCTATTTGATACTTGGGGAGGGGGGCTCTAGTAGCATTGGACAGGGAGAACTCCAGAGCCTTGTCCTTGTAAGCAGTGAAATAAGCTGTTGCTTGGATGTCAATGATATAATTAGTTAAGTATTTAACATGGGCCTCAGGATTTGCAGAATCATCAACTTCAATCAAGGGGGTCCCAAGATTGAGGGGGTGGCAGCCTCACGTCCATACAGCATGGCAAAAGGGGACTGACCAGTTACTTGGTGTCTACTGAGTTGGTAAGCAAAGAGGGTAGCATGGAGGAACATATCCCAATTGGCAGCATCAGAGAGCTGAGTTTTCTCATTATGGACACCAGGGAGGAATTGGATTGTTTGACAGTCCCATTAGTTGATGGGTTATATGGCGCGGAGAAAGATTGGTGGGTACCCATAGCTTCAACAATAGATGTGATGAGGCAAGCATTAAAGTTGGTGCCATTGTCAGAAAGTAGGACTTGAGGGCAGCCATGTCAGTATAAGATATCTTGCAGCAAGAAATTAGCAGTGGTCTTAGCAGTTATATCTTTTGTAGCTCTGGCTTCAACCCATTTGTTAAAATAATCTATGGCAACTAAGATAAATTGACACCAAGATCTAGACCAAGGGAAAGGCCCAACAGCATCAATACTCACAGTGTGGAAAGCATGCTTAGGGGGGATGAGCTTGAATTGGTGTTGGGAAGGGCAAGGACGTTGGAGTTGAGACAAATGACCGGAGGCAAGAACATCAGGGATCAGAAGGCGCATGTTCTCCCAGTAGAAGTTCTTGCATAGCCAGTCATGAGTTTTGTCTATACCCCCATGCCCAGTGTCAATGTGAGCTTTGAGGATAATGGCTATCCTCATGCTAGGACAGATGTAGGGCAGAAAAGTGTTGTTGACTTTTTTGAAGAGCTGCCTATCTCAAATTACAGTGTCCTTGGATAGGGCTTGTAGTGCCAGTCAAATGTCTTCTGGCTCAGTGGTCCAAGAGTCAGGGTACCCTATTACTTTGTATAGGTGATCAGCATCAATGGGGGTGGATAGCTAGAATTGGCATCCTTGACAAGCCATCAGTGTTCTGATACTGGGCCCCAGGACAGTGTATCACAGTGAAATCATATCCTTGTAGACGCAGAGCCCAACACACTAATTGACCTTAGGCTCCTTTAGCTGTTGTAGTCATTTGAGGGAGGAGTGATCTGTGACCACTGTGAAGTGGGTCCCATAAATTTAGTGCCAAAACTGTTTCACCGCGTGCAGCACGGCCAAAAATTCCTTCTCAATGACGCTGTAGTTCTTCTTGTGCTTATTGAGGACCCTCAAAGAGTAGACTACAGGTTGATCCATGCCTTCATTGTCAAGTTGGGCAAGGATGGCACCCACAGCTACTCCACTAGTGTCAGTATACAAGATGAACTCTTTATCATAATCAGGATAGACTAAGATAGGAGCCACTTTGAGCTTGGCCTTCAATGCTTCAAATGCTTGTTGTTGGCTGTCAGTCCATTCAAAGGGGACGTTGTAAAGCAACTGGACAAGGGGTTCACTCAGTTCAGCAAAATCAGGTATGAACTGTTGGTAGTAGCCCATCATGCCAAGGAATACTTGAGCCTCTCAAAGATTTTTGGGAGGTAGCATCTTGTTGATGGCTTCCACCTTGTTATTCATGGGGCAGATTCCAGTTTGAGTGACCTCATGACCTAAGAATTCAAGACGTTTCTTAAAGAAGGAGCACATGGAGGGTTTGAGTTTCAAGCCAACTTTGCAAATCTTGATGAAGACAGTCTTGAGGTGTTCCAAGTGGTCAGTAAAGGTAGCGCTGAATACAGTGGTGTCATCAAGGTACACAAGGAGGCAAGAGAGCTTTAGGTCTTGTAGGATGGAGTCCATAGCCCGTTGAAATGTAGCAGGGGCATTGCAGAGTCTTTGGGGCATACAAGTGGGTTTTTAGAGACCTTCTGAGGTAATAAGAGCAGATTTTTCCAGGTCTACTGGAGACAAGTTGACCTGCAAGTATCCAGAGGCTAGATCCATGGCTGAGAAAAACTTGAAACCACCCAGCTGTCTGGGAGCATTGTCAATTATGGGCAAGGGGTATGAGTCTTTCTTAGTGAGAGAGTTCAAGCGGCAATAGTCCATTACAATGTGATCTCCTCCATCCTTCTTCTTGAGGATCATTAACAGGGAGGCCTAAGGGCTCTGAGAGGGAGCTAGTAGCCCAGCGTCTAAGAGCTTCTTAATCTCCTTAGATACCTGAGCACCCTCTATCCTACTACGGCGGTATGATTTGGTACAAAAAGGGGATGCATCACCAGTACCAATCTGATGAATGACCCCTTTAGCCAGGCCATAGTCCGTAGGTCCAGAGGCAAAGATGTTGCTAATTTGATTGAGCAGGTCAACATGTCTTTTTGTTGGATGGGAGACAATTGGGGGAAGTTGGCAGCAGTGAATACGGAGAGAACTTGAGGATTGTCTTCAGGTAGATTGAAATCACTAAAAGTTCCAAAGGGGTAGAGGGAGGCCACTTGTTCTACTCCCAGTATACAACCATGCCCTACAACCTGGCCTTGGGTCACCTGCATGGACAGGGCTGTCAGGTTGGCAAGCAGTATTTGTATGGGCTCTTTATGGGCTCAATCTAGAATCCTGGGACACAGGCGGGGTTCTGTATGGCTTAGGGATTCAGGGGAGTAGAGTTCCAAGAACAACTTTTCAGGTAGTTTGTAAGAAATCAGAGAATTAATCACCACCTGAGAGCCTGGAGGAATGGTGATAGCCGCTGGGGCAAGAAGAGGTACCCCTTCTTCCACAGGGCAGGAAGGAGGAGGGGTGCACATGTTGGAGGAGTGAGTCCTATACTTGAGAGAGAAGATACCTGTGGGGTACTCAAGCATGCAAGTTTTAATACATTTTCCTGGAAGGCGCGGAGGTTCCTCAAAAATCAAAGGGACCTCATATCCTAAGAGCAAAAGGTATCCATCTTGCAAGTTTACAATCCTGTTATATTCTCAGAGGAATGGAGTACCAACCAAGAGGTCATAGCTTTTGTTCTCAATTACTACAGTGGGGGGAGGCAATGAGGAGTTTCTCAAACCTCATGGGTAGAGCAGAGTAGGCACCAATGGCCTGAGTTTGTGTCATGCCAGCTATGCCATATGACTGAGTGTAGTTGAGGTCAGGGGCCAGCTTAAGTTTCTTCATTAGTTTTGAAGATACTATGTTGACTGGAGAACTTGTGTCTAAGATGGCTTTGATTTTAACCTTTTGGATTGATAATTCCACGTGGGTTGTATCTTTCCCAAAGGGGGGCAAGACCGCCAGCACATCTTGTGCAGCCTCTAGCTCCTTTTCCCATTTAGCTAACATGCACCTTAAAGCAGGAATCTCCTTATACACAGTCTTTAGTGGGAGAGATACAGTTACATTTTGGAAGAGAGCTTTGGCTAGCTTGGCTGCTTCCTCATAATAATTAACCAAGACAGGAGGTCAATGAGCTTGAGCTAGGTAAGAACAAGCCACCATGGCTTTGGCTTCACTTGAAGGTGCTCAAGAAGTGGTGGTGGTCTTCCTAGAGCAAAGCTTGTACAGGACAGAGACAGTTTCCAGAAAAGCCAGAACAGAATAGCCATAACTATCAGAATATTCACTATCAGAATCTTCAGGGTCCAAATCACTGGAGATATTGTGGAATATGTGAAGGATAGTTGGGCCAGAAGAAGACAGAGCTTCCTCATCAGAAGGAGGATCAGGGGGAGATTGGTCAGCAGAGAGTGTCTCTGTCTCTAAGCTGACCTCTCTTTTCTTATCTGCTCCTTGGGGTCACAACCTTCCACTCAGGGATTAGTGCAAGTATGCAAGGGGTGCCCAATTTGGCCACAGTTATGACAACCTTGTCACTTAGCCTGTCCACTAACACCCAGGATCATAATGTGCAGTGTACAAGAAGTAGTCCCAGCATTACTGGCTTTATTTTCATATACCACTGTACCCTCATGGATCAAATACATATCTTGTAAAAGCGTCTTAATACTCTTCATGGAAGTGAGTGAAGCCTTGTGTGCCTTAAAGTGTAGGCATAGAAGCTGGTTTACTTTCAAAGCATTTGAACAAGCTGTGTAAGCTTCCTGGGGAGTTAGCTTTCAACTGGTGATTAACTGTTGGCCTTCAATGTAGAAGCAATCCGCAAACTCAGCCAGTGTTTCCTTGGGCTTAAAGGTGATGTGCATAAATGCATCCTTCTTGACCTCCAAGCTGAGATCTCCTCCAAACTCTTCAATTAGGAGTTGATTCATGTCCTCCCAAGTGAAAATGGAGGGGAGTTTGGTGACCATCACTTCTTGGTATGTGGGATGGAGACAGGTGAGGATATGTTCCTTTTTGAGTTCATCAGTAGCCCTACACATTGCAGTCTCGTAAATTGTTAGAAAGGCGGCAATGGTAGAGGTTTTAGGATCAAATATCTGTTTGAAGGTTGGCTTGTAATTTGGGTTAATGAACAAGGAAGAGGACTGACTGTTGTCAACTGGGTTGAGGACGTTGATGTGAGGGTTGCCCTCAAACTCAGATTCTACAGCAGGCTGTCTAGCCCAGATCAGTCAAAGACTTTCCTCTAGGATATCCAAGGTAGAGCTTTTCTGTCCACTAATATCTCTAGCAGTGGCAGCAGCAACTCCAGATTCATCAATCTTAATATGTTGCACTAAATAGGTGCCAGCAATCCTGTTGAGGCAGGTGGTCAGGGAAGTGGGCTTGAGCAACCAAGGGGATGACCTGTCCATTCATTGTCTTGGTAAAGCAGGAGAGGTTTTTTACCTCTCTCTCCAATGTGTCCTGCATGTCAGCAACATCATTTGTTACTTATGCTAGCTGATTCATGCCAAGGGCGCAGTTGACCCAGGGTTGGCCTTCCAAACCAGGACAGCAACCATGATTGTCCTGAGCAGGAGTATTAACAGCATCAGTTTCCTCTTCACCTTCAGATTCAGATGACAAGTCCTCAGAATTAGAGAGGCGCTGTCTTAAGTACTCAATTTTGCCTTGCAAAGTAGCTACTTGATCAGTGAGCAAAGAAATGTGAGGGTCAGGCATAGGTTTAACTAGAGGGGGGTTCTGAATCAAGCATTGACGCCAAGTGGTAGCTTTGAGCTCGGCTATTGCTTCCCATACCTTGGCTTCAAAGTCAGATGAAGCCTTGACAGGAGGAGCAGGAAGAGTCACCTTGATAGATGCTACTCTATCATCCACATAACTTTGCACTTGGTATAGAGTGTTGCCTAGTGCAGCCTTATCCAGATCATGTTGATGCTGCAGATGGCGGGCCCAAGTATCAACATGAGCTCCAACCAATTCAAGTTGAGAATTAATATATTCTCATAATTAGTTAAGTTTGCTAACCAGAGTCTCAAAATCCCGGCAATGCTTTAGCAGAGAGGCCTAAATTTGTCTACAACATGCTGCTTGATGCTCATCCAAACTGCATACTCAATCCTTGATGTATCCAGGGAGAAAGGAACAAAGGGAATTTAGTGAGGCATTCAAGTACTTCTGGGAGGCCAGCAAGTTGTGCTGGTTATTGAAAATACACGCAAAGAGACTGTGGGACCATTCTTGATATGCCATATTCTGAGCATGGTTGTTTGAGACAGCGGTGGCTACAGCATTTACAAGCTGGTTCCGGGATCCTAATGCAAGTTGATGGTGAACCAAGGCAGGTTGGATGAACTTGTTGACTAACACACCAATCATATCCATGGACTCCATCAGCGCAAGGGGAGACCAAAGTCCAAGAGGAAGGAATACAGGTCTTCAGAAGTATACCCAGGACAGAGACCAGGGATAGTATGCATTACCACAGTTCCATAGTAGAGTAGGGAGCAGGCAGCAGCATAAGCTTGCTTATAGTTGAGAGAGAAAGCTAGAAGGGGGCCCACACAGGCCCGGGGAACAGCACCAGTACCATGGGAGTTGAGGGGGCATTGGTGCTGTCTTCTTCTAAAGGAGGACTAGAAACTTTAGGTTGCTTGGGTACTTCAGAAACAAAGGGAGAAGGACCAGAGAATTCATGTGGGAACAGGGTAATCAAGGGGCTTGCAGCCCCTGTAGTGAGCACCATTTTGTTGTGTTTGGCTCCTGGGGACAACATCCAGGAGGACCTAGCAAGAAATCTTTATAACAAAACATTTGAGGTTTGAAGCTAGCCTTGGGTTAGCCTTCAGGGCAAAATTAAGGTCACACACCTTAATTTCCTGGAATACAAGATGTGAAAGTCCTTTTGGCAAAAAGGACAGGAAAAAGCTTGAAGATTATTAAAGCCAATGCAAATGTGGATAAAATTGTCTTTATTAGGAGAATTGATTCTACTTAAATAGTAGACAAGGGACAGTGATCACTCATTAGATAGACAGATGGCCAAGGGGATCACATTGGGATGAGGTCATACCAGGATCAGACAAGGGAAGGTATGGTATTCCGGAATTGGTGGATATTGAGCCAGACCCATTTACAGAAAACAAGAAATTCCCAAACTTGAAAGCAAAACCAGTCAAATCTTTGCATTTATCATTATTTGAAGGCCATATCAAAATATCATTAATGGCACAATTTCCAAAAGCTGAGAAAGCTCATGGGTAAGAAAATAACTTCCAAGCTTGGGAGGCTGGAACTTTATATCCCAGGAAAGGAAACATAGCTTTCTGTCAACAGCATCAATGTTTACCTTCCTAAAGTAGGTATCAGTCATGTTTTCAGTAGCCTTTACTGCCCCAGGAAATTTTTGGAGTTGAGAGGCTGAATGGATCATTGGTAGCTGCAATGAGTAATCTTTATGTCAGCAACTTATGATTCTGGGGTAATGTGCTACCAGGAGCATTTAGGGTATACTGTAGCCATGTAAATAGTAATGAAGGTGAATTCCATATGAACTTGTCTATGAACATAAACCAGCCATCATGAATACCATGCTGGGGCCACAACTACTCCTACCTAAGCAGGTATCATAATATATCAGTGCTGCAGTACAACAAGCCCAACAAGTCCAAGAGAGAAAAAGTGGTTATAAAAAGAAGCAATATTGCTTCAGAAAATGGTTATAAGTAAAAGATGAAGCCTGGGTTCTAAACCACAGCCTAAACAATCTAGAGCCAGGATTAAGTAGACCCAGAGTTGCCATGAAAATCAAACCAACTAACACCTATCCTGCCAGATAAATTGGTGCTGGTACAGGATTAAAGCTTGTGCACTGCAACTGACCCTGTCTTGGTAAAGTAAGAACGCTCAGCATGATTTCTGACTACCTGTCTCAGATGCTGGACTTGATTGGTATCAAGTTGGGATCTTGAATAGCCTAAAAAAACCCTTAAAGCTCCACTTTTCAGACCCCCAGGGAGATATTGCAACATCTACAATTGCTTCCTCTTGAGAAAAAAGTTTCCTGAGAAACATCCCAATCAATGAATAACTGGTGGCACTCTTATCAGAACGCATATGCTTTATTGGGATCAGATATTTTGAATCCTAAATGGAACACTACTCTGAAAAGCCTCATGGCTATCATGATGTACATGGGCAATATGTGGTTCCCCTTGATGCTATATAACACTATATTTAAATATCAAATAAAGTTTCATTATCTTCTTAATTTTCCATTTATCTTGCTTTATATAGTGCCAAGAAGTATATATGTGGCAATAGTCAGCTTATGATTGGGTAACATAAAAGTTCAACAAGTTTAATGTACCATTGATTACAATTGGTTAGCTTTTTTATATCAAGTATAAGTTTAAGCTTTTGCTAAAGTGGTGCATTATAGCATGCAGATTATTATACTGTAGCTTTATAACCTGTTGAAATAAATGAGATCATCTCAGTCCAAGGACGGGATTGAAAATCAAGAAACTTATATTGAGTTGCAGGAGATTTGGATCCACTTTGATTTTTTTTCCTAGACCAGTTTGATTCTATTTATCTCACCGGGTTATAGAGCCACTGTACAGTGACTGGTAAAGTATGGCTATCTGATGGTAAGGAAACATGTACATGAAAACTGAGGAGGGGGTGTATGCTATACACGCATGTGCACCACAAAAGTTTTTGTTACTTGGGTGTAATTGGTGAGGTGGGGGATGTTAGGTCAAGGGCTTGCTTGGGTTTTATTTTTATGGCTTCTCTGATATTTAGCCCAGATTTCTGTGGCACTGATTGACAACCGCCAGAATTAACTCATTCTGCCAGTCAACTTACTGAATGTTGAAAATTTGTTGACATTCAGTAAGTCAACATTATTTTAGTATTTATCCACTGGAATCGGCCATTTCCAAAACTAAGCTAATTTTTCATAGTGAATTATTAAGTCATAATTGCAAAATTAAAAAAGAACAGGCATAATGTCAACATCATTTAAACAAAGGCTTAATTTTAAGCCAAAAAACTAATATAATTCACCATGAAAATTTAAGTTTCTTTGTACTTTTACATTAAGGTCAACTCCAGTAAGTAATATCTGGATGTCAACACCAAATAAGAATCCATAAATTTCTTAATAAAATACACAACATTCTAAAAATAACTATTTTTTATTTTATACTACTGTTTTTATTAAATATATATTATGATAAGCATTTAATAAAGACATATGCCAACTTTCATAGTGTGCTTTGTATTATTTAGATATTTACTGTTATTTTAAACTCACTGGATAAACTATAGCTTGTTTCCAGAAGTCCACTTAAGCCAAAACACATATGTTAAAACTAGAAATTATATATGTATTTATAATGTCAACTTTGTGTCAAATTGACGTGTCATCTAAATTGCAACAAAGGGGTTCAGCTAAGCAAATAAAGTGACATAATTTAAGCAAGATTTAATAAGAGAGTTACTATAAAAGAACGCTGACTGCCTGAATGTCAACACCTTCACTGGTTTATTAGTAAAACACTGCTGCTTAACAAAAAGCACACATACAATGGTATGATAATTCAGGCCAAAGTACCCATGGCTGTACTTAAGGCTTCCCTCTACAATCCCTATTATTTAGTTTTCATAAGTTACATATGCAAATCTTTAAATTTTTTAAATTTAAAAATAATCAATTTTGGCCTTAAAAAACCAACTCCAGAAAATATTAACCAAGCTTTATAAGTGATTTACATAGTATTTTTCTACTTTAATACTGACTGTCAGTCTGCCAATGTCAAAATTAAAGTGTTTTTTATGCTGAAAAACTAAATTAAATATTTTTGACTATTGTGACTACCAAAATGTCAACTTTTTATTTAAACATGGGTTTTTTCTATTCTTTACTAATAAACTAGTTCTAAAATTACTTTTCATGCTTCTATAAACTATTTAATTAATAATAAAAATAAAAAAGTTATTGTTATTTAGTTTATTCATGTTTCACATGATTATTCTTACTTTATGAACTCTACTCTAATTATTGTAGGACAAATCTTCCAAGAAGCCACACAAGAGCCCTAAGTCAACCAAAAAAGTACCCAAAGCCCCTGAAAAGGCCCAAAGTCCCTACCTAAATAAAAAACCAGCCAAAGAGCCCTCAAAGAAACAAAAGACAAAGGAGAAGACCCCAGACCATGAAAGCAAAGAGCCCTTTCCTGCCCCCTACTCTTTTCCAAGCTGGTACCAATCAGAAAGAGATGAGGTTCCACTAAACAAGCAAGAAAGAAAGAAGATACCCAAGAGTCCAGAACCCCAGTCAAGCCCAGATGAAACAAGCTTAAAGAAATTAAGCCCCAAGGAATCAAGCTCATCCCAGTCCAAGAAGCGCAAAAATCCAACTCCAGAGAATTCCCCTTCACCGCCCAACAAATCTTCACCTCCATCCTCCTCATCAAGTATCAATAAAGAAAATCCTGATGATTATCTGTCTTACTATAACCAAGCACCAATTAGCCCATGGGATCCCCTAAAGTTTCACAATATATGTAACGTTAAAGAAGAGTTTAAGCTCCCAAAGAAGTTCCCTCAGTTTCCCCCTCTAATGTCTGTCAAAGGAGGTACAAGTTTAGTCTGTGATGGCTATGTTTTTAATTGAAACAATTAAAAGAGAGCAGGAAGAAGCAAGCATTATGTGTGTGAAGATAGAAGCTGCGCTGCCAGGATCAACACAGAAGGATGGGATAAAGTCACTATTGAAAAAGAAGAGCACACATGCAATGCTCCAATCAATCTTATTGAAAAGCTTCTAAAGTGATACCTCTACCAAATGGTCCCAGTCTCCAAAGACGTCAAGGCTTCTGATCTGGTAGTTAAGTCCACCACACACCTAAGTAATCAGAACCTGAAGCTCATCCCTGACCACAACCAGTTAGTGAAGTACATATGTGACAAACGCCATGATCTATTCCCTCATAAGAAATCTGCCATGGTCCAAGGAGAGTTAGTATTGACAGAGGAGTTAAATATTTTCAATGGTGATGAGGTATTCTTTTTACATGATGATGGGCCTACATCAGAGGCAAGAATTATATGCTATGCTACACAACAAAACCTGGAGCAGTTAAGTGATTCAGAAACCTGGTTATATGATGGTACCTTTGCAGTATGCCCCCGCCTTTTTTACCAACTATGGGTTGTACATTCCCTTATTAAAGGCAAGGTGCTCCCATTTGCCTACTTTCTGCTTCCTGAGGCAACAGAAAATATCTGCACAAAGGCCTTTAAAATTCTTCAGGAGAGCATAAAGCCCTACCCAATAATAAAAAGAGTCTTCCTCGCCATAACACTAGAGCCAATCCAGATGATGATGAAAAAAATGAAGCCACCCTTGCTGCAGAACAAGAAACTCAAGATAAAGCACTTGGCCCCTCAACTATAATCATAGACTATCAAACTGACCAGTATAACGCTTTTGTAAACACTTTTGATGAAGAGGTCCAGGGGTGTTCTTTCCATTATTGACAGGCTGTCAACAGGCAACTAAAGGGTCTACCTGAGCTCAGCAAGCTCCACTGTCTAGATACATCAGAGAAGTGCAAGTTCTTAATTCAGCAGTTTGTAGCACTAGCCTTTGTAAAGCCAGAGAATGCTGGACAAGCCTTTGAGCTCCTATGCCAGGATTCATATGCCAAGAAATATGATGGTGCCTTCTACCCTTTTATTGAATATTATGAACCACAGTGGATTGGACATAAGGTCACTAGGCGCCGGAGCAAGCCCAGAGCCAATGCCAACTGGAACTGATACCAGGCAGTTCTTAAGGATGAGATAAAAAAACTTCATCTTTGGAGAGCTGACATAAGCATATCAAGTCCTCTTTTGGAATCAAGCCCAGATATAACACCTTCTATGAGCACCTCAAAGTCCAACAGGGGAAGACTGCTGCATCCATCAGAGATATTGGGAACCACCCATCCAAGAAGAAGAGAACCACCAAAGAGAAACAGTATCAAAAGAAGATCAAGGACATTGTCAAGGCTAAATATAAGCTTTCAGAGATTGGGAAATACATCAAGAAGATTGTCACAGTTCTTAATGACAACCAGGTGATCACAGTCTAGCTTTCAATTAAATTTATTGAGTATTGCCTAATTTTTATATAGTTCTTATATGTTAAGTATAATATTTTAAAAAAAGTTATTATAAATAACTCATTAATAATTTATGATATTTTTTTTATAAAATTGTTGATTTTCTATTGATAGTTTGATGCTTTAGACTGTATTACATGGTCTATATTGGTATTTTACTAGTAAATTATATGTTTTTTGTAGTTTTCAATATAGAAAAAACTTTATATTACTGTTTCTTATTTTTTTATTTCCCTAAAATATGTAAATTTTTATGTAATACCTTTTTGTATATTGGATTTTTTTATATTTATAAGTGAAAAAAATCATTTTATAGTAAAGATAGCTAATTTCATAGTGAATTATATTTGAAGTGGTTTTTATGAGTTTTTTAATTGTCATGTATAATTTTTTATGGACTTTTTAAAATCTATGTTGTCACATTACCCTAAAAAGTATCTTGAAGCTTAATTTTTATTAAGAAAAATGTTTAGGAAACAGGTTTCTGCTTATTAAAAAAGTGTCAACATTTAAAAGTCTGCATGAGTTAAAACTTAATTCTGACGTTTCAATGCTGTCAACATTAAAGTATTTTTAATTCTGATTGTCAACATATAGTAAGTTGACATGTGGAATGAGTTAATTCTGGCGTTTCAATGCTGTCAACATTAAAGTATTTTTAATTCTGATTGTCAACATATAGTAAGTTGACATGTGGAATGAGTTAATTCTGGCGGTTGCCCACTGATCAATATCCAAGTTGATTTAATCTAGACAAGTAAGACTTAAAACGTAATCTGGAAACCCAGGTTTATGGTTGCTGTATTGAGTTCATGGGGTTGATGTGGAAGCTTGTTCTGGAGCAATGCTTATATAATTTATTATTTGAAGTGATACGTTTAACTAGTCTTTGAAATCCTACTTAGATATGATTTGATATCGCAATCAGTTTCTCTGATATAATGTGGCTTGCTAGTTGGACAAGGATATGTTCCATCCTTGGACGCTAGGTCATAGACCAAGTCTTTCGGCCAGGGATAACCTTTATTGAGTGGGGTTGCTGATGGTGCTAGCCATGGGCGATTGTAGCTCCATGAAAGATTTAACGGTGGTTCATTTCGTTGGTAAATTGGTATACATGGCTATTTTCTTTTTCACAAGCGGAGGATTTTTTGATAATTCTTTTTAAAAGCGGGGTTGATTTAAATGGCCTATTTTAAAAAATATACTTGTATTTTTTTGTAAATTTGCTTTTAAATCCTGCTGCCAAGTCGAGTTTGCTAGCGTTTAAGTTGCTTGACCAGAAAATACAAGCTGTAATTTAATCTACCTTCCACGTTCAAGGTTGTCTCTTGGATGAAATTTAAGGTGAATGATGTCACATTTTAGAAGAGGTTGAGTTCGTAAACAAATCAGCAATAATCAAAATGTCGTTTTTCTGTAGGTTTATGTATATCATTGGCTGGTAGTACACAATCATCAGTTTCAATTCTGCTTTATTTGATGTTTAAAAATCAAGTTCCCAACAGTGAGTCCTTGGATTTCTGTTATCTGAAGCTGATTGCTTATCAGGAGTGGCTGATAGCCCTAAAGTGTGTTTTTGTATTGGCGCTTTACCCCAATTATATGAAGGTTCATCTTAAACCAAGGATTAGCAAAAGATGGCACCAAAGCCACTTATTTCGTACTTGTGGATCCGCCATTGTTTTATAAGCCTCCAGATCCAGGAGGGACGCCATGAAGTTTACCGTATCACACTTTACCTTTCTATTTGTCATATCATCTGGGGTTGTAGCTTCTTTGCTTCATCATGACCCGATGCTACATACACTTGTTGCGCGCAGCTTGGATGAAGGCGACGTAGCAGATAGCAATCTTCTGGCTGCTAAACCAGGAGGGTTGAGGAATTCCGATGACAGTCTTGAAGGTGAGCCTGAGCCTGCTAATAGCAACCCAAACCTCACAGAAAGTTCCAATACTGCTATTGGCAGCGAAGAAAATGAAAAGTCCAATGCTGTTGTTGATAACAATAATCTTGAAGATGCTAAAGAGCCCAAAGCTGCTATCGAGACCAATGATATTGAAGATGTTGAAGAGCCTAAAGCTGCTATTGAGACCAATGATATCAAAGATGGTGAAGAGCCCAAAGAAGCTATTGAGAATGAAGATGTTGAAGAGTCCAATGAAACTCTTGAGAACAAGGATCTTGAAGATATTGAAAAGAAAAATGCCGATATTGATAATAAGGATCTTGAAGAGCACAAGGATGATATTGAAAAAAATCTATTTGAAAATAAGGCCCCTGTTAAAGAAGAAGATGCTACCAATGAGGATAGTGACAAACAACCAACGCAGCAAGAATACGAGGTGGGGCTTACCAATGATGAGCATAGAAGTGATGATTCAGAGGCTACTAAAACAAATGAAATCCTGGGCCTTGATGAAGAAATTGGGACCCCTGGTATCGTTGTAAAGGCTGACAAACCCCCCTGAAACTTCCGAGTTAGATGCGCAATCTACTGAAATCCCAGCTGACAACGTTTCTGTTGAGCCCATGAACTCCCAAGCTTCCAAATCTGGGATCAGAGTAAATGCCCAGCCAGTAACCTCCCCCTCTGGGACTGTTCATCAAGGCCGCATTAGTAGAATGTGTATTTTACGGGCAAGTGCCTAAAGTCGAAGTGCTGAGATCAAAATCTTAAATTGACGGGTTTTTTACTGCACTTTTTTCAATGAAACTTTTGTCAAAAAATTTAATATTTTTCTTAAATTTGACTTGTTTTAAATGTTTTTACTAGTAGCTAAAATCAAAAAACCAAGTTTGAAAGCCCAAATTGATGCAATTTAAAACACCTTGATTCAATTTGGCTTTTAAAAAAGAACTTATTTACCCTTTTAAATAGAGGGGATATGTGAGATTAGGCTGATTGACCATAAATAATCAGGCTAATCATTGCCCATAGATCCTTATCAGTTACATGTCATATTATCACTAGATTATTATTCTATTAAGTGTAGTGATTATACACTGTATAATCTTAAATTTATTATACTTGATAAGCAGTTATACGCTGTTTAATTGTTAGTTTATTATTATAGATGAAACGTTATACACTTTATTACCACTTGATTATCAATCCTATATATGTAGTGATTATACACTGTATAATCACTAGCTTATTATAGTTGATGACTATTATACAGTGTATAATTGTCAGCCAATATAGTAATTATCAGTGATTATACACCATGTAATCATTAGATCATCAATCATATATCTCTTGTTTCATCCTACTGGACGTTGTATCAACTCAGCCTCACCCAGCCAAAAGACTTCTATCAAAAAAGTGATGTGCAAAAGACTAGGAAATACTGAGTTTTCATCAGCAATATTTGGCAGATAATTAGTTCCTTATTGGTTCAGGTCAGCATTACACAGCAAATAGTCCTTGGGTTGATACTGGATCAAGTCTGCTATTATACAGTGTATAATCCCCAACTTGAACAATCATATTAATAAGCTGACGGCTTGCCAGACAGAGAAGGATCACTGATTAAACCCAAAAAGAAATACCAACATTTCTATCCTCATAGACAGAGAGATAAGGTTTGGGATATACCTAAGCATCAACCAGCAAGAAGGGGGATGTCTTAGTGTCAGCAGAGGCGCAGAAAAGCACAACCAATTAATAATTGCCAGTAGGCTAGCTCAAGCAGAGTGTAGGCTGTAGCTGAGGTGCCATGTATGCCTTGTAAAGGCCAGTAGCAGCACACATGCCAAGGACAGCCAATCAGGATAGGCGTAGCCAGCAGAAATAGACCTATTGCAAAGGTAGCCACTAAGAACTGTCTGATAAGACAAAAATAAGGGTTGTTGTAGTATATATAGATACAGATACCTGAAAAATAAAACAAGTTCTTAGTTGCACCTGAACATATTGCAGCTGCTGGCTAGATTGAACTCCAGTCCTAATAAATGTAGTCATCTTTAAAAGTTCTATTCTATTGTAGTCTGCAGTGCTCTTGCATAAGACCAGGTAGAGTATGTTGGCAAGGCTAGCATCTATCAGTTGCTTTGATCATATCAGCAATAACCCAAGTTGCTCAATAGGACAAAATTAAAAGTGCAAAATCAAAGTGCAGAAAAATCTACAACTTAATATCTGACACATCAAAATTAAGAAAAATAATAATTGAACTTTAATCTACACATTAAAAACAAGACCAAGGGTTGGAAATCTTTTTTAACTTTAGGCAAAACTTTTGATTGAGTTTATTTAAATCTTAATATAAATCACTATTGTAAACCTTTAATTAAAATAAATGAAAATTTACATATAGCTTCTTAATGGGTGCAGAAATTGAAAAGTAGTCAAATCAAAATCCAAAAAGGTACCAAAAACCTAGGTCTACTGAATATTAAATTTCTGCAATAAAATAATTTTTTTATGGTTATAAAGTTCCTCAAACCAAAAGCAAGAGATTTGAAAATTGACTTTTTAGATCTAGATACACTTTTTATAAGCTTAAATAATTCAGATAATTGATAAAGACATTTGAAATTCCTCGCATAAATTCATTAAGACCTGGTATTTTTATATATAAAGAAATGAATCTTTTTGGCAATTTTTATTTTCTTGCAATATTTTAAAATAAGTGTGTTTTAGAGGTCATTTCAAATAATGTTAAATTAATATAATATTGTACTATGTTTTCTTATGTTATTTCAGGGGATCAAATTGAGGTGCACAAAAAAAGTGCCTAAATCAAAGTGCAGTGAACTACTGGTTTTGTCTTTAATTCTTTCTCTTTTTACCTCTCCTTCCTCCTCAAACTTATAAAAAAATTTGTATTGTCAGGAGGGTGGGTCATATAAAATCTGATACCAAGTAGAAAAAACTTTCTTTTTCTTCCTCTTTTTCTTTCTTTTCTTCTCTTCTCTTCTCTCCTTTCTTGCCCTCACTTATCTTTTATTATATCTTTTTACTATATGTATTAGAGCAAACTAATATATATAAAGTTAATTATATAAAAAGATATATATTTTCTATACAACTTTGAAGTATTTTATATAATCTTTTGCTAGAAGTACAGTGTATTTAATATAAAAATATCCAAGTCCCGTTTTTATGAAATGTAAGTACCAGGTTCTTAATAGCTTTTAATATTGTGACTTATTATAAATACAACCTAGGCCTATATCTTTTATTAATTATAACATTGTATAGTATGTTGTGAATTGCACTGTTAATACCATTTTGATATGGCCTTCAAATCTTGACACTTGCAACAACTTGGTTGGATTTGCGTTTGAATTCAACAACTGTTCTCCTTCTTTAAATGGATTTACATTAGTTTTCATCTATTCCAGATTATGCTCCCTGTGCGCATCTGATCCTGGTACAAGTTTAGCTCAGATAATGTCACAGTAGATTCCATAATGCCAGGCATTATCTGAAGAAGTAGGAAGGCTAAAAAGCCAGAAACCCTTTAACAAAACTGACCAAATTAACAGATTTAAATTAAACAGTTGATTGAAAAGGGGTTACAGCTGCTCTGGTCTGCCAGATGAAATCAATTTCTTCTTGAAAACTGACATTGATAAATTGACATAATTTGAGGGTCACCCAATATGAGCTTATTAATCAGCATGGTCATCAGAAGTTGGCCACCCAAGGGCTCTTTGCAACCTGGACCAGATACTTACTTGATAATGTGGAAGGAATAGGAGCTCAGGATTCAGAAAGTATTGCTTAGTCAAATTTTGATATATATTGAATAATTTTTACTGTTTCAACTCTTAAGAGTTGAGTTCTCCCAAAAATTTACTCAAATAAATTCAAATATCCCTTGGTCTAACCTTCATTTTAAATGCATCCTGTTGTTGGCCTTTTGCACTACATTCCCTACAATTTAATCCTCAGCCAGATTATTACAGGAAGATGGGGGCTTGTTGTTGGTACTTTGTTGTTGCCTCCTCCAAATGTTAATTCAATATCTATCAATCTTGAAGCTGTTTCTCCTACTGCTGAAACTGAAAATTGGGTTCCATATCGATGTCCTGAATTTCATGCTGAAGACACTTTGATTCTTTCCCAGGCCATTTATCTTGGGCTCTTTTGGTTGGGGTTAATTATTTTACTTAACCCTAGTATCTCATTTGGAAATTTCACAAAACAGTATCTGAAGTTGTGTTGGTGGTTAATCATTAACTCTATGTGGATTTGGCGGGTGATTTGCCACCACATAGAGATAGCTTCTTATTATCCTACTATTTCTGTCACATTACCCAACTCTTCTACATCTGAGTATTTAGAAGCAGTTTGTCATGAATTTGTGTTTTTTTTCTCCTGTTCCGTTGATATTTTGTGTTTACCATGTTTATTTGCATTAGCTTCTTTCTGAGTTTTTAGTTTAGGCTATTCTTTAAATTTTGGTTTCCATCTCTGGTACCAGTTGTTGAGACTGGATCATCTTTTTCCTATTTCTGTTGCGTCATTTTATTTTGGTGTCCAGATTAATTTCCTGCTCCAGCCACTGATGAAATCTCGCGTGAAGCTCCATTGGCTTTATCATTCTATTCCAGCTCTAGCCTTAGTCACAAATCCCAAGTTGATCATGTGATGACAAAGGTTTCAGAGGATGCTCATGAATGTTTGTTGTCTGCGGTGGAGCACAATCCACATGTTTTAACTGAAAGTGTATCTTTATACCCTTTTGTTAAAAAATGTGTGTGTATCTATTGAGGAGCTTAAAGTATATTATAAGTTGTACGCCTTCCAGCAGGGTACAACTCTGCTTTTGGTATTCCTTCTTCAGTTTCTTGCCTATTTCCGTACAATTGATGTTTCTGAAGTCAATAAGCTTTTAGTGTTGTGGTTAGCTGTTGACCAGACTACCCAGGTTTTGCAGTTTGGGATTGCCTGTTAACCACAACTGAGCCTCTGGTAATCCAAATTCTTTCTCTGGTCTCAAATCTGTTGACTTCAAACAAGGTGCTATGAAGATTAATATCAACCTGCTGCCTGCTCCTGGTTTTCTGGTACTCATTCCGCAATGGCTTCATCTAGTCAGATCTGGGATTGTTCTTCTGCGTGTCTTCTTGGTTGCAGTTGACTATCTTGGACAAACCTGTCAAGGTAAACATAGCGCCAGTGGTGACTGTTCCCAAGAGTTTGTTGGCTATGCTACAGTACATCATACCCGCAAAGTATTTGGTAGTTGAGTCCAAGGAGTTGCCTCTTGTTTCTATTGATTGTGATTGTCCTGTCCTTCCTGATGCCGTCCAATAAATGATTGAGTGTTATTTTCAGGAGCACCCTGCCTCCTTAGCTGCTGTCTGTACCACTGAAGAGAAGCAAGATCCTGCTGAGGTTGCAACCTTTGCAGCAAATAAATCTATTTCTGGTTACTTCTTATTTTATGGTTGCATTGATAACAGTCAAACTATCTTCCAACCTGCCATTCTGTTGGATACTGGTGCTTCTGAGAATTTCATGAGCGTCAAGACCGCTGATTTGTTGCAACTCAAGTATCACCCTGGAATGCTGGTTAGGGGTGGGAACTTTCAAACTTTTCCCTCTTTCCAGCTGAAGAAGCCAGTTACTTTTGTAGTTGTAAGTCAGTCCTTTACTGCAAGGTTTTCTGTTTGCTCTACCCTGATGTATCCTATCATTTTGGGAGTGAGTTGGTGGAGAGATAATAATGTATCAACCTTACTGGAGAAAAATGAGCTACAGGTGGAAAATTCTTTGGGTATAACTATTTGTATTCTGCTGTTTGATATGTCTAAATTGGAGCAATCATCACAAACCATACAATTGTTTCCTGTCCCTGTCCCCGTAAGTTTGGATTTACCAGAATGCTTACAACCCTGGTCCACAGCATTTGACGTCACCAGAGGTGAGGTCCTTCCCAAACACACTCAGTTTGACTTTGACTTTAAGGTTACTCTTGATCTGATTAGAATTGTCTCCTATTTACCATTTAACCTTGAAGGAAGATGCATGTTTAGAAGAGTGGACTTGTGACATATTGGCAAAAGGCTACATTTTTAAGAAGGCTTTGTCAATCTGCTCCCTGTCATTGTTTGTTCAGAAGTCTGATGGGTCCCTTTGTCCTTGTGTTAACTACGGGAAATTTGAATAACATTACAATTCCAGATCCTTATCATTTACCCCTTGAAGCAAAAATCTCTAGGTGTGTTGAGAAGGCCAAGGTATTCTTGAAACTGGATCTGGGAATGCTTTCAATAAAATCAGGGTTGCAGAAAGAATGGAATGGTTAACAGCATTCAGAACAAAGAAGGGTAGCTTCCAGTTCTGTGTAATGCCTTTTGGATTGAAGAATGCCCTGGCTTGCTTTCAGTGGTTAATTGATTCAGTCCTGGGGGATCTCCTAGGTGTTGGCGCCATTGCATATATGGATGATATATTGGTGTTTTCTCCAGATGAGGAGTTGCATAAGGCCCACCTGTCAGCAGTTGTAGAGCACATCCTCCAGGCTAATTTTATTATCAAAAGGGGTAGTTGTAAATTCTTTAAATGTAAGATTACTTTTCTGGGTAATATTATCTTTGAGAATGGCCTCACTATTACCCCTGACAAGGAAGCAGCGGTTTGAGAGTATGCTACACCTGTGACTGTATCCCAACTTTGTAGTTTCTTGGGTACCTGTACGTTCTTGAAGAAATTTACCCCTCACTTGTCTGAAGTGGCCGCCCCCTTTTATTCAGCTAGCAGGAAGACAACCTTGGTCTGGACGCCTGAGTGTGAAGATGTGTTTGCAGCAGTCAAGGCTCTTTTGTTGTCCTCTCTGGTGTTGAGACATGTGGATCCTGAGCTATCTTTTGTGGTTTCCATGGACGCCTCTAAATATGCTGTGACTGGTGTGCTGTTGCAGACAGCTAGTGACAGGATTGAGAGACCTGTAGGGTATTTCTCCTGGAAGATGGAGGCTTGTGAACGCAATTACATGATCTACAACAAGGATTGTTGGCAGTTGTGGAATCTCTGAAGCATTGGCATCACCATCTCATGTCAGCATGTCATCTATTTATAGTAAAAACCAACCACAAGGCTCTTCTGTATTATTGACAGCCCAGGGTTTTGTCAGGTTGCCAATCCAGATGACATGGTGACTTGACAAGATACAAGTTCTGTTACAAGTTCATAAAGGGATTTGATAATCACCTGGCAGATGCGTTGAGCAGAAACCCTTTCTATCTACTGGATGTTGGTATGGACGTGGAGCTTAACATGCACACAATGATTCCAGATGAGGCTGTGGTTCCTTTTGCATTACCACCACCTGCTTCACTGGCCACCATGTCCTTAACTGAGGGCGTAGACCTAGACTTATATTACAAAGTTAAGTTTCTGAAGCCTCTGTCCAAAGGTTATGATAGGTTATTAGAACTAGCATGTGTAAACCTGGTAGGCCAGCCACAGGGCTATCACATGATATGCCCATTTCTATACCATCAAGGTTGCTTGTGGGTTCCTGAGGGAACCATTTGGGATAAAATCATGGAGGACTATCACACCTGTCCCACGGCAGGTCACCCAGGGAAAAAAAACAGTGGAATTAATCTGCTGCCAGTCTTCCTGGAAAGGTTTGACAGTGCAGGTAGCAGCTTTTGTTTGAGATTTTCTGATATGTGTTTGGTTTAAGGCAAGCCAGAACAATACTACTGGTTCCACTGCAGCCTTTTGCAGGGCTCTGGATGTCTGTGTTGGTAGATTTCATTGGTGAACTTCCTGATTCCAATGGGTTTAATGCAATCATGGTGGTGGTAGATTGTTTCACAAAAATGGCACACTTTGTACCTTTCTCAACCACAATTACTTTGGTGGAAACATCTTGATTGTTTGTGAATAGAATTTTTTCCTTGCATGGCATCCCAATGGAGATTGTGAGTGACTGCAACCCAAATTTATTACTCATTTCTGGGAATCTTTTACTGGAATTCTGGGTATTAAATTGTGCCGTTTCACAGCCTTTCACTCCCAATCTCATAGACAAACAAAGATGGTAAACCAAAGTTTGGAGGTCTACCTACATTGCTACACTAACGCGCAAAAAGATGACTGGAGTGATAATCTACCCATGGCAGAGTTCATATATAATAACGCCCCTCATATGTCAACTCAAGTATTGCCCTTCTATGCCAATGTGGGTTACAACCCTTCTTCCAATATGGGTCCTTGTTTGGTTAGCAACATGGAAGCTGCAACTGATCAGGATTCTGCATTGAAGCAGGTTTATCAGGAGCTCCAGGTTACTCTTGCCGCTGCCGTGACAACTTACAAGGAATATGCAGATTGCAAGCGCCAGTAAGGTCCCACTTACAGGCCAGGTGATTCAGTCATGGTTGATGCTTGCAATATGAAACTGAAGGTTCCCTGCCGCAAGTTAGGGCTTAAGCAAGTTGGTTCCTTCAAAGTTGAACGTCAAAATGGTCCCTCTGCCTATTGGATGGATTTACCCCCTGCTTTCAAGATTTTCCACACCTTTTATGAATGTCTTCTTACTCCCTTTAAATTTACAGAGACTCTCACTTCCCAACCCATTCTTGTGAAAGGAGAACCTGAGTATGAGTTAAATTGTATTCTGGCTTCCCACAAGAATTGACGCCATTTAGAATATTTGGTGTCTTGGAAAGGTTATCCTGTTTCCAAAAATTCCTGGATCCCTCATTATGATTGTTCCAATTCCCCAGATCTGATCCAAGAATTCTATTAGCGCAATTCCACTGCTATTGGCCACCCAGAGCTTACCTTAGCCGCAATGAAACTCCCACTTGCCCACAAGAACTTCTCCTTATCCCATCTCCCAGATGGTGGTATTGTGCCCTGGGCTAAAGCAGAGGGTAAAGTCACAGTAGGTTCCATAATGCCGGAAATTATCTGGCCAAGTAGAAAGGCTCAAAAAGCTAGAAACCCTTTAACAAAACTGACCAAATTAACAGATTCAAATCAAACAGTTGATCAAAAATGGATTACAGCTGCTCTGGTTTTTCAGCTGAAACCAGCTCCCCCTTTCAAACTGATGTTGATAAATTGACGTAATTTGAGGGTCACCAGATCTGAGCTTATTAATAAGCATGGCCATCAGAAGTTGGTAATTCAAGGTTTTTTTGCAAACTGGACTAGATACTTACTTGATGATGTGGAAGTAATAGGAGCTCAGGATTCAGACAGTATTGCTTAGTCAAATTTTGATATATATCAAATGATTTTCACTGTTTTAACGCTTAAGAGTTGAGTCCTCCCAAAAATTTACTCAAATAAAATCAAATATCCCTTGGTCTAATCTTCATTTTAAATGCATCCTGTTGTTGGCCTTTTGTGCTACATTCCCTACAATTTAATCCTCATCCAGATTATTACGGGAAGATGGGGGCCTGTTGTTGGTACTTTGTTGTTGCCTCCTCCAAATTTTAATTCAATGCCTATCAATCTCAGAGCTGTTCCTCCTACCGTTGAAACTGAAAATTGGGTTCCATATCAATGTCCTGAATTTTATGCTGAAGACACTTTGATTCTTTCCCAGGCCATTTATCTTGGGCTCTTTTGGTTGGGGTTATTTATTTTACTTAACCCTAGTATCTCATTTGTAAATTTCACAAAACAGTATCAGAAGTTGTGTTGATGGTTAATCATTAACTCTATGTGGATTTGGTGGTTTATTCCCCTCCACATGGAGACAGCTTCTTATTATCCTACTATTTCTGTCCCAGATGACCTTGTCAGCCACACTGTCTACCTAGTGAATGATCAACACTCTTGTTCTGCTATTTAAGTAGAATTATTTCCCCAAATAAAGACAAATTTATCCCCATTTGTGTTGGCTTTTATAATTCTCAAGTGTTTTCCTTTCCCTTTTACCAAAATTAAACTATCTTCTCTTGTTTCAGGAAATTAAAGTATGTTCCCTTTTATTTTTCCCTGAAAGCTAACCCACAGCTAGCTTCACATCTCAAACTTTTTTAATAAAGATTTTCTGTAGTGTCCTCTTAGATGTTGTCCCCAAGAGCCAAACACTGTAGTTTAGCTTTAATAAGCAAGCTTTTTAGTTTATAGTATTTTAATGGTAAGCTTCTATAATATTTTATGATTGAAATAGGATCAATAAAAAGCAAAAATAACTAAAATCATGTGTTGTAAAATGAGCTATGTTATGTTGATTAGCTTATCACAATTGTGGCTAGTTAATATAATTTAGTAAATACTGAATTGTATCTTTATTTTAGTATAATTATAGTACTTAATCTTTATAAGTTTATATTGCTATAATACTATAATAATATTATTGAGATCTGTTGACTTTAATATAAATCCAAAATGCCTTTAATTGCTGCCACAGTATGACAAGATCAGGTTCTAGCCTCTGTAGTTGTTGTGTTCCTAAGCTGCTAAGAAAGTTATGCAAATACTTGAAATCTTGCATATGAGGTCATCTATATGCAAGGCTTGATTAGAACAAGTTATTCATGTACAGAAGTACCCTGATTAGTGCCCCAGATTAACCCCTCTCATATGCATAGTGATAAATAGTCACAGGAATTCAGCCTGGGCTATTAGCATTGTAATGACTATATTAACTCTCCATACTCTTATCAAATAAATATACCTTTATACTTTTACACTTACTACTTGATATACATTTTACTCAACTTAGTTGTTACCTAGTATTAAAAAGTAAAGACTACAGAGTCATTAGACCTATATTAATTTGTGTTTAGGCCTGCTACTATACTCTACCACAAGCAACACTACAGACGTTAAACCACAATATGTCAACCAGGCCCAATTCATGACATTGGTGCACACTCCTAGAATGTATTTATCCAAACACACCAAACCTACAGGACACCCCTGCTTTGGTCCTGTTTTAGCCCAGAGAGGGAATAGTTCACTCCCTGCTTCTGCTTTGGCATACCTGCAAAGCATAATCCAGCAGAAACCAGAATTATTATTCCTGGAGACCACCAACCAGGATGGTTCTCCTTAAAACCCCCAGGAACTGCCTGTACTGAGCCAGTTTATGGGAGATGTACAGAGACCTCCTACCATTCAATGCTACCAAACCTTGAATCTGGATGTGGCAATCCCTAACCCTGTGAATGCCAATATAGTACCCTCCTCCCAAACTTTGGAATCTACTATCCAAGGAATGGATGAAGGAGCAGTACAAGATGGGGAGAACTTGGCTTGCCTGGCAATCCTGCCAGCGTATGGACCCTCCATCAGAGAGAGATTCTAAACCTTGAGTCATATCACCCCCAACCAGCTCAAGAAAGACATGAAGACCATTGACCAGATGAAGGAGTACCTATATTACTTTGTACACCCTGCTATCTGTCATAATTGAGTCCATTTTGCACGCCAAGAGAATTTTCTCCTGCATCAAGGACAGTTGATTGCAGACCAACAGAACTTCTTACAGACCCTGTACTCTGATCTCAGTTCAAACTTTGGGTTGTTTAACCAACAGATTGCTGAGCTAGTCAGAAGCCAGATGTCTTCAACCCAGTTCATGGAGACTATGGAGCAATCCTTCCACAGCTACATCCCCCAGGTGGTTCAACAAATCCTTAGCAATTATAGGTTGGATTCACATTGGATCTCTGTAGTAACTGAATACGTCAAAAGTTCCAGAGATCTCTTCCAGGCTCTTGTACAGGAACTGGAAAAGATAACCACTGGTACTACAACACATGAGACCATCAGAAATGACAACAACATGCTCCATAAAGAGGTGATGGAACTCTTCAATCACTTCTGCTCCTTGGAAAATGGCGTCCAGGAACTCCAACAGGACAATACTTTCTTATATGGGGACCTAAGCACTTTCCAGGCTCAATTAGATTAAGGGCTCAAGGATCTTAAGGCCATCCATGCTGGTCCCAAGCATGATCAACAGAGACAGGCCGCCTTAGAAAAGGTCAACTAGACCTTTGCCAAGACCACCTGTCAGCAGATCCAAGGCTTAGAGAATGAAGCAGATGTACTGGCAAAGAAAAATTAGGTCCTCAGAGAGGATCTCAAGGATACCAGAGCCACTCTCTTTACTCTCCAAGATCAGATTGACTGCCTTACTGCTTATCTACCTGTCTTTCCTCCCAGAGGAAGAGCAGCACACTTTGAAGAGCCTAGGTCAATTAGTAGACTTTCTTTGGGTAGCCAGGCACACTCCTCTGGCAACAAATATTATCACAGCTATGATGAAGATTATGCTGCCCAAAGAAACATCCCTAGGAACATCATGATGACTAAAGCAGTACTGTAGAGCAGTGAAAATCCCCTGGATATCCCCAAACAAACCAGATTGCAGGAATCTCAGGCTACCTCAGAAGCTAGATACCAGGCTCCAGAAGCAACTGCTCTCCCATCCAACAAACATTCAACACAAGCAATGTGATCCCTAACTTTAAGCTTGTTAACTTGCCAAAGTTTGATAGTAAAAGTAATGTCACCATGTTCTTGAGACTGTATGAAAACAGTTTATGGGGCTGATGAGGCAACAAAGAACTCTGCTATCTTCAACTGCCTAGATTCTGAGACACAAACAATCATCATGCCTAGACTTCTGGAACGTGGATGGACCTTTGCTAACGTCTTCAAGGCTTTAATGGATGAATTTGGCAGCAAAGAGGCCCTCAACAACCGGAAAATAGACTTTGTGGGAGGAGGCATTAGAAAAGGAGAAACCATGCAAGAATTTGATGATGAATTCTACCTAGAAGCCCAGACTCTGATCTCCTTGAAGGCGGCTTCCTTCATTGATGTTAAGTCTGCTCTGCTCAATGCAGTATGATCTAACAAGAATCTCTCTCTTGCCTTGAAGTCTGGAATCTATGGAGCCCACAACATCTCTGATCTGATTTGCCACCTGCTCACCTTTAAGGATTACTTTGAAGTCCACATGCCCTCTGGACCAAGAGCATTCCAGGAGAACAAAAACAAACTCTCATTCTCTGACAAGCCTAAAGCTGGTGAAAGCTCTACCACTCAAGGAACAGATGGTATCAATAGCAACCACACCTGCTACAAGTGTGTGGAGCCAGGAAATGTGTCTAGGGAATGCAAGCAAACAGTGCCCAAGGTACATCACGTAGGAGCAGAGGAGTACAACTCAGAAGGAGATCAAGAGGATGAGGAAGCTTATCAAGATGAGGAGCCAAAAACTGCTAAGCAGCCAGGATGAGGAAAAATCACTGGTTGCCCATGTATATAAACCTCCCCTCTCTCCACCTTCTCCCCTCCCAACTGAAGACCTAGGTGTTTCTGGTTGTGTCCCTCTACCCAAAACAGCTCTGACTTTGGAAACAGCAGACGCCAAAGTCCCCACACCAGCAATTCCTAGCCTAGGTTCCACTGACCCTGACGCTAGTCCCTTGCTCTGCTATCCTGACCCCCAGGAGATAGAAGAAGATCAGCTGCATAGAATTTTTACTATCAATGTCCTCACCAGGGGTAGAAGAATAAGGAAAGAACCTTTGATTATCCCTGAAGCACAATAAACTGTTGCACTTCCTTACACTGAGCAGCTGACTCTCCCTACTACTGAAGTTACGCATGAGAGTGATAGTGCCAAGAAAATGGCACAAATCCTCAAGTCTGCCAATGTCTCTGCTCCTCTAGATGCCCTCAAGGGATTCAGCCCTACCTTGTGTACAGTGTTAGAGGAATTCCTTAGTAAATCCAAGGATATTGACGTCTATTAAGTAGCATCTTTAAGCAATGGAGCTGATAGAACAGACTGTACCTACATTAACATGATGATCCACAAGGTTAAAGTTGTAGCCATTAGTGACTCAGGTGCACCAGGAAACATATTCTCCTTGCAGCTGGTCAAAAAATATGAGTTGGCTCCAGAATTAAACTACCAAGAGGTATTTGAGACTGCAGGTCTACCTACCACTAAGCCATGGGTGCTTAATTGTCATTGTCCCTTTGGTTCAGGAAGTTTATTTTAACCGCCCCCACTATAGTTCTGGACAACAATAGTTATGATATCCTTATTGGAACAGGGTTCATGTCAAGGTATGGGACTATCACCAACCATGGCAATAATACCTTCAAAATCTTAGGTCAAACTATCCTCATGTACTATAATGGTGCTAAGATGATTGACCTCCAAAGAAGAAGCTTCACTTCATCAGCATGGAGTATGCTGACGGTGATATTCCTGTGGCCTATACCTTACGGCACAGGAAGCTTAGGATGCTTCCCCTGTCAACCAAGGAGTACAAAGGAATCCCCTTGTATGCTTCCTCCGTGTTCACTATTTCCTCTGGGTCTCAAGTGATTCACCATACTGGTCTGTCCTTAGATATTCCTTCTGGGTTATATGGCAAAGTCTTTGGCCATTATGGTGCCTCCTGCCTGAAACCATGTATCTGTCCTGGACTAGTCATGCCTGGAGATGAAGAGCTCCAGGTCCTTATAGCCAACCTGAGTCCTTTCCCTTTGACTTTGCAGAAAAATCAGCTCTTGGGATATGTCAGACTAGAAGAACAGACCAACTTGCTCCAAGCTTCATCCTTTGTTGGATTTGATGAACTTAGACTTCCTGTGAACCAGCCCTTGGTCCAGCCCTTGATCCCTTGTGACTCTCTGGTTGGTAACACTGAACCAGAAAAGAACCAGGCTCTGGCTCTCTTTGAATAGTACAAGGAAGTCTATGCTAAAGATGACTTAGACCTTGGGAAGGTCATTAGAGTAAAGCATACCATTGACACCCAAGGACAGCCCCCCATCTGGTCTTGTCCTATTTGCTGTAGCCAAGAAAATCAAGCTATTGCTAACAAAGAGCTTCAGAAACTACTAAGCTCTGGATTGTTGGTACCCAGTAAAAGCCCTTGGTCTTCTTCCCTTCTTATTGTTAAGAAGAAGACTGGCTCTAACAGAGTGGACATTGACTATAGAATACTGAACTCCATCACTAAGAAGGACTTCTATCCCCTACACATATTGATGATACTTTGGACATACTGGGAGGAGCCAAGTTCTTCAGTGCCATGAATCTAATCAGTGGCTACTAGCATATCAATCTTCCACCCAAGGATCAAGAAAAATGTGCCATCATTACTGATAAAGGACTTTTTCAGCCCACACAGATGCCTCAGGGACTAACAGACGCCCCTGCTACTTTCCAGAGAGCTATGAATGCAGTATAGGTGACTTAAAGCTCACATCTGTGCTTGAGTACTTGGATGACATTAATCTCTTTTCCAAAACCTTCAGTGAGCATTTAAAACACCTAGAGGAGGTCTTCTGACAGGTTTTGAAAGCCAATATGAAGCTGAAGCCACGGAAATGTAGTTTTTTCAAGGAACACTTGTAATTCCTAGGGTTTGTGATAAACAAGGATGGTCTACGCCCTGTACCTGCTAGAGTGGAATCAATTGCCGGAATGCAGGTACCAGCCAATAAACGTGATATTTAAGACTTTCTGGGAATGATTAGTTACTATCAAAGGTTTATCCCAAACTTTGTCACACTTGGTGACTCCTTATTCAATCTTCTCTGTGCCAATGTAGACTTTTTTTGGAGCTCTGCCTGTCAAAAGGCCTTCAACGCTCTGAAACAGACCTTGATGTGTGCCCCTGTACTGGCATATCCTAACTTTGAGAAACCTTTTGTGGTGCACATAGATGCTAGTCTTACTGCCATTGGTGGTGTACTTTCCCAGCTAGATTATAATGGATTAGAACACCCTGTTGGCTATTGCTCTCATACCTTGAACTGTCATGAACGCAACTACACAGTGACTGAAAAGGAATGCTTGATAGTAATTTACTCTTACCAGCAGTTTAGAGTATACTTACATGGTGTACACTTTACTGTGGTTACTGATCACGCCTCCCTCCAGTGGTTAAAAATATTGAAGGATCCTGAAGGAAGACTTTCCTGTTGGGCCATCAAACTTCAAGCCTCAAATTATGACATAGTGCATCATACTGGTGCCGTTCACTAGAATGCAGATTGCCTCTCAAGACTGCCTACCATTGCCCTTGTGTTCTATATTGCTTATGAACTTTATGAAAAACTACTGGTTGACCAATCTTTGTGGGGGGAAGAGCCCACCAAAATCCAAAATGTTCTTAAGAAGCTTTCAGTGGACTCCAAAGTTAAAGATGGTCAACTCTTTAAGCTCTACAAGGATAACTGGTTACCATATGTACGTCCCTCACTCAGAACAGATTCTGTAGTTACCTGATACAAAGCTACAGGACATAGAGAAATACAAAAGACCCTTGCTTGGTTACAGCAGCATTGCTACTTGGAAGTAATGCCATATGATGTTGCTGAGATTCTGGCTGCTTGTCATGACTGCAATGATGAACGTCCAAAGATAGCAAGATTTCAGCACAAGCTGATCCGCCCAGAATTTGCCTTCCATACTGTGGCCATTGATGTAGTGGGACACTTGCCAGTCTCCAAAGGGAAAAACAAGTACATCATAGTGGCTGTAGACCAGTTGATCAAGTGTGTCAAAACCAAGGCTATCCTAAATCAGTCTGCACTCACTACGGCCATGTTCATCTTGGAACACATCATCTACCGCCATAGATGTCCTCATATGCTGTTAACTGACAATGAAATCAACTTCACTGACTATATGATACCCAGATTAAACTAACTAATGGGTAACAGAGGCACATTATCCACCCCCTACCATCCCCAAACCAATGGAATGATTGAATGGACCAATGGAAGTTTGGTGCAGATCCTCAGGAAACTAGCACATCAACATGAGTCAGAATGGGACACTTACTTGCCTTCAGCCAACTTTGCCTACAACATTGGCTATCATAGAGCAACAGGCAAAACCCCCTTCCAACTCCTGTATGGACGTCAGCCTGATTTACCTCCTCATCTGTACTCTTTGGTGAAGCCTAACCCTACTGTCACCCCAGAAGCCTACCTCCATAAGCTGGCCCAGACTTTTATCAGAATACAGGGTGAAGCCTATACTTTCAACCTGAGCACCAAGCAAAAGGATGTGAAGCATGCCCAGACTAAATGCCCTTCCCTTCCCAGTTATCAGATTAGAGACCTAGTCTACTTCTATAGTAACAGAGGCTATGAGTGTTAGAGCAAACTTGCTTCCCTATGGCAAGGACCTGTTAAGTTCATCCAGAAAGTAGGTCCTGACAGTTATACACTAAAGGAACCTACCACTGGATAGCTGGTCACTAGATTCCATGCACAATACATGTGTATGGCTCCCAGTGATCAGGAATAAATCCCCTTTAGGACAACAATCTGGAAAAATAAAGCCTAATAAAAATGACATGGGCTGTTGTCCACATTGCAGAAAGAAAGGAATAAGGCAATATACAAAAAAGGCTTTATTGGAACTTGCAATTTTTAGAAATCACTGCCTTCAAGTGACAAGTCATTGTGAGAAGGACCGCACAGGCCGCCATATACTCCTCAGTGTAGTCCTCCTTAAAGTGCCACAGACAGAAGATAGGGTAATCAGGATATTTATCCCAAGCCTGTGCCTGGGTGAGGATCATCCAGGCTGGGAAAACAATTCCTACTACCAAGGCATCCCATAACAGATTCTCTCTGCTCCAGTACTTTCAGTCTAAGGCAATGTCTGGTTTTTAAATTTCTTGCATGAGTCCCTCAAATAGCATACAAAAATCCTCCACCTCAGACACTGATGACTTATCTGAAGGATAATAAATAGATGCCCCAGTAAGGCTAGTCTTGTGTACATATCCTTGCTTTTGGAGTTCAGGTATGTAATGAGACCTGCAGTTGCCTGCTGAATATAAAAGTTCTTCCAATCTTTATCAACCCAGCTGGCCACTTCTAGATCCACTTTCCCCTTATTACACCATGCCCAAATAATTATTCAGATCACTGCCAAAACAAGGTCTAATTGTTCCTTGTCAAACTTCTTCCCTTGCCATTTGAAGCTTTGAAGCTTACTTTCCGCATACTTCAGTGCTGCTTCTTGTTCAAAACAGAAATGATAGAAATTCCCTCTTTGATCTTGGCTTGAGTTAGGTTGGATGGCTCTTTCAACACCTCTTGAAATAGATCATGTAGATGAGGTCCCACCCCAAGTTTGACTTCAGTAGGCTCTTCCCAGTTTAACACACTGGAGAGATTGAACCAGGTGACCCCCTCTTCCTGTTGAGGCTCTAGGTGGACTACTGACCCTTGTTTCTGTGAGGTTTGGACTTGCTTCACCAAGCACTCAGCTCTTTTCTGGCTTTTGTTCTGGGTCTTCTTTTCCTTAACCAGCCTGACAGCTTTACTTGCCAGTGCTCTGGCTCTAATAATGGATGCTCTTGAAGCTCTGGAAGGATTGTTGTGGTTATCTGACATCTACAATCCCTGAGTGTAGTGCCCTCTATTTATACCCTTGCCCATTCTAGTGGTGGGAAATGTTATTAATTAGACTGCATGGGTAAAATGGTCAAAGCTATCAGTGGAATTAATCCTGTAGTCAAGGCTAATTTGGTTTGCACCCAAATTCATTGGATCCAATGGATTTTCAATTATAATTGTATCTCAGATGTTACAATGATTTGGCCAACCTGTTACATCCAGATGGATTGAGCTTGGGAACTGCAAGCAACTTCCATAATGAGCAGCTGCAAGCTGCAGCCACTCTGGGGTAATGTGCACCTACTATTCCCCGCTGGATTGTCCAGATCACCCCTAGATGGAAAGACACAGATGCAAGAGTCTGGTGGACACCAGAAGATGCTGTAATATTCCTGACAATGATGCATGTGTTAATAACACTCCTGCATCTATTTTACAGCTTTTCTAGCATATAAACTTCCCTTCTTCCCCAATAAAAATATACTTTTAACATATTAAATCTTGCCTTTTTACTCTACTTAGTTGTTACCTAGTATTAAAAGGTAAAGACTACAGAGTCAATGGACCTGTATTAATTTGTTTTTAGGCCTGCTGCTATACTCTACCCACAAGCAACTATAGACGTTAAACCCAGAGACCTCCACAAGGCCCAATTCACAACAATATGCCTGTATCTTGTAGGAAAAATCCTTTATTTTTCTTATACTGAAGTATTATTACAGCTTTATACAAGATGAAAATTAAATTATACTTTTATAAAAAAACTATAGTTATAGGGCATTTTTTGTCTAGTCTCTTATTTTTTACTCAATTAAATACAGTTACATATTATTTCTAGTATAATTTTGCTTTTGAAACTAAAAAAGACTTTCTTTAAAAAACAGTAAATTAAGCATTCTTATTATCTAAATATAATTTTTATTGCAGAAATAGACTTATTGGGGTCTCTTTAGTCTATTTAAAGCTTTAAATTATGGTGCAATACGCCATCTAGAAAACACTATATAGAAAGATGCCATCTAGAAAAAGTTTCTAGATGGTGTTGGGATTTACATAGGCAAAATTAAAAGAATTTAAAAAAATTATTAATTAGTTGTTTTTTACACATTAGTTTCTAATACAGCATCTAGAAAAAAAGGCATCTATAAAATGCTATCACAAATTAAAATAAAAAGAGTGTTATCTAAATAAGATTTTTTAGTATAAAAACACTTAAGAATACCCTAAGATACGCCATCTAGAAATACGGCATCTAGAAAGACGGCATCTGGAATCAAATAATAAGTTATACTTTTATTTGATAAATCCAAGCTTTTCTCTTATTAACTGGGAATAAAGTTTGAAATTAATTTATTAACACATAATAAATCAACTCAAATTAATGCTACTTTTATAGTACTATCTCCCTGTAACACAGCCATTAAAAAACCACTTTTAACATACTGATTTTATTCATTATCATAAAAGGATCTATTATATTTGGATTTCAACTTTAAAATATTTCATTGATGATTTTATATATGCAAGGGTAGTGACTCCCTTAACTGGAACTGCTATAATCAGGTTAAGGACAGCATAACTAAGACCACCTCATCACTTGAAGTTTGGTACAACTAATTTTCCTGCATTGTTAAGGTAAAGAATCCCAGATTCATTGTGATTATCAACAAGCTTAAGATTAAGAATGGCCATGGGCACCAGCTTTACCCCCAGGCCATTAAAAGCTTAGCTGTTGTATCAAAGCATGCAGACTAGCAGGTCAAGTTTGCAAGTGTTACTATAGAGTTTTGACCAATTACACCATATAAGGCCCCTTATTCATCTCAAAGGCATTGCCAAGGCTCTTGGGGCTAAAGCCCAATCCACTTTCTTCACCAATAAGTTCTTTGCTTTCAAATATTTGACTTTTACTTTATTTTTAGTATACATATTTAATATAGGGTAAAAAATTAATACAGAAATATAAAAGTTTTGGGGTATGTTGAGTTTAGAGCTTTGCACACTATAGTTGTTACTAGCTGATCCCACATTATCATTACAGACTTGAAATCTTTGGATTATTTCAAGTCTAGCCACATGTTTTTTTATTGTTTTTGAAATGTTTTTGGGCTTTTATTAATTTTTAGTTATCTGGTGCAGTTTAGCCAGAAATTTGACATAGGGTTTCTGGATGGTGTTTTCTAGATAGTGTTTTCTAGATGGTGTCTTTCTAGATAGTGTATCCCACCTAAATTAAGTATCTTAATATTAAAAACTGTATTTTTTGGATTCAAAGTAAATTTCTGTAGAATCAATTTTTTCACTTTGATCTTTTATATTTTCAATTTTTCACTCTACATAGTGTTTCAATTTTTGCACTTTTTGGGGGGGGGGCATTTTTGATTTCTGCACTTTTGACCTTAGGAGCTTTGACCTAAGGAACTTGCCTGGATTTGTTGCAGTATCTCTTTAATAAAAAATATTATTAAAATCTTAGATCTAAAAGTTTTCTTGTACTTTTTATATAATATGATTCATTGTGAAATCATGTTAAAATTAGATGGATACTTAATTAAAGAAATCCAATGTAACCAGCTCAAGATTATTGAACATGTGAGGGGTTATTAGGTACCCATGTCAGTTCCAACACTGACTTCTATGGAGTTGAATTAGGATAGTATGAAATCCTTATCAATTATTTATAATTGATCCGTGCTTTAACAATATTGAGCCATATTTTAAGGATTTGTTTTCTCGGAAAAACAGGGCTATAATTGAAATGAGTACCTATTATTTATATGGTACATATTATTCTTCTGGCTCTCTTCATTTATTTTCAACTTCTATTATATGTCAATTGTTTTATCAATAACAACAAAAACAGATATATTAAATACAACTGTGAGATTAGGCTGATTGACCACAAAGGATCAGGCTAATCATTGCACGCAGATCATTATCATTTACACGCTGTAATATCACTAGGCTGATACTCTATTAAGTGTAGTAATTATATGCTGTATAATCACAAATATATTATAATGGATATGGCAGTTATACACCATATAAGCATTAGTTTACTAGGATAGATGCAACAATTAAACTCTGTATTATCACTGATTATCATTCTGATGTGCTATATTATACGCCATATAATTACTAGTTTGTTATAATTGATATGGCTATTATACGCCGTATAAATGCTAGCCAGTATAGTGGTTATCATTGATTACACAGCTTGTAATCACTAAATCATCAACTGTATATTGCTCATACCATCCTGCTGGACGTTGTATCAACTCAGCCCCACCCAGCCTGATGGTGTTTAAGAAAGTATCAAACAAGTGATACACATATTTCAAGGAAATACTGAGTTCAGGTCAGTATTACACGGTGTATAATCAAGTTTCTTATTGGTTCAAGTCAGCATTATACGGCAGATAATCCACGGGTCAATACTGGATTAGGTCTGCTATTATACGATGTATATTACCCAATTCAACCTGTTGCATTAATAAGCAGAAGGCTTGTCACCCAAAAAAGGATCACTGATTAAGCCCTACAAATGGAATACTGGAATTCTACCTTCCAATGTGGGAGGGCTGAACAGGGATAATTTCTAAACATCAACTAAATACAGCAAAGTTTCACAGTGCAATAATAGGCGTGTAAGATACAGTCAATCAATAAATGACAGTAGGCTAGCTCAAGAAGAGCTTAGGCTGTAGCTGAAGTGCCATGTACGTCTGCCAAGACCAGTAGCAACACACGTGCCAAGGACAGCCAATCAGGATAGGCGCAGCCAGCAAAAAGGAATCTATTGCAAAGGTAGCCACTGAGAACTGTTTGAAAGGACAAGAACAAGGATTATTGCAGTATATATTGATATAGACGCCTGAAAGGATGAAAACAAGTTCTTAGTTACATCTGGATAGACTGCAGCCGCTGGCTAGATTGTACTCCAGTTTCAATAAACGTAATTATCTTCAAAGTTCTATTCTATTGTAGTCTTTAGTGCTCTTGCATAGGATTAGGTAGAGTAAATTTGCAAGGCTAACATATATCTGTAGCTTTGAATATACCAGCAATAACCCAAGTTGCTCAACATTGGTGCTCACTTGAAATTGAGCCTCTGCCAATGCCCCAGGAAGCTGTCCCCGCCCACCAAGGATTGTCCTTGGCTCTGCCTCTGCCCAGCTTTATTGACAAGTGTGGGTACAATATAGAATCATCAGACAGTGAGAGTGATCCTGTCTTTTCTGTGAGAGACCTTGTGGTTGTTCACCCTCCTGCAAATGTCCCTTTGGTTGTGGCCCCTCTGCCCTCTGTCCCTGAGGGTCCCGCCTTGGTTGGTTCCTACAATTGCACACAGATTGTAGAGCTGGCTGAGACTTTACTTTGTGGGTTCTGCCTCCGTCCCTCCAATTGCCCTGACCAAAATCTAAGCATCATCTTCCACTACTGTGTTCAGGAAACTTGTTGGCAACTCTACTGACTTTACCAGAACGCTTTGTTCCAAGCTCTTCAGGAGCACCTTGCTGGAGAGGACGCCGTAGAATACCTTGCTGGCTTTGTTCAGCCCTCTGTAAAACAACTCTAGCTTGTTGCTGCCTGCCATAATCTTGAGTTGTTGTCCCTGGGAGATGCCCTCCTCTCCTGTTGTCATGACTGGGCTGAGCAATGGGCCACAGCCAACGCCTCCTTTTTGGAGATGTGTGCCGTGGTCCTGGCTAATTAGTTGTGGGGAATGTGCATGCACAAATTGATGAACTGATTGACATCCTAAACACAAAGTCAGGGCCATGGTACACAAAGCAATGTACGCCTGCAGAGCTTCTCTGGCATGGCTACAGGACGTGCACAAGTTCTGTTCTGAATCAGACAAGTTCAGTGTGAGAATGGCAGATGACATAGCCACCATGGACCAGAACATGATTGCCCTGGACAAAGAAGTGGAACAGCTTGGCTCATGGCTTCATCAGCTTGAAAAATATGTCCTAGACAACTTTCAGAGACTAGAAGCAAAAGTTGACAGCCATATGAAGGTATCCCACTCATCCACGCCAAAACCGCTACCTTGCCCAAACAGTGCAAAGATTGCAACACTGGAGACTAAAGTAGCAACCCTGGAGAGCGTAATCAGTGTATATGAGGAGGAGTTTGCTAGAGCGCACAAGACCATAATGGCCCTGCAAACAGAGAAGAAAGCCTTGAATAATGCCATGTCATGCCTATCCAAAACCACCATGGGCGTAGAGTCTGAGCTCTGCCAAAGAAGCCTGCAGATAGACAACAGTAATTTCCATGACTTCCTGGCTAGAATGGAAGCCCAGATCCAGCTACTAGAAACAAAAGGCTGCAAGTTCATTTCCATCAGCTGGCAAGCATCATCCTCAATGCGCACAGACCACTATAAAGATGCCGCTGACAACTCTGAGGAGGAAGGGGAATACCCAAACAGGGGGATTTCCGAGGTATTCACAACCCTTCCTTCCAGAGAGCCATTCACGCCAAAACCCACACCTAGGGCTAGACATAATTATACGGCAGATAGGCAATCAACTGCCTCCCCTTGCCAGCCCACTGAGCCTACAGCTGTAAACAAATGGTTCAAACCTCTGAACCTCCCAAAATTCAACAAACAAGGGAACGTACATGCCTTCCTGAGACTCTTTGAGATGGCTATGAGAGGCGCCAGCAACCACCAGAAGGCAACCACACTCATCACCACACTAGATGCAGTCAGCATCAACTTAGTGATGCCACACCTACCTGCAACTGACTGGACTTATCAAGAGGCAAGACAGGCTGTTCTAGAAGAGTTTGGTGGAGAGGATATCCTCTTCACCAGGAAGTCCAATTTTGGCGCCATAAAGTTTGCTCCAGGCAAAACTCTGCAGGAATTTGCGGAACAATTCTACCATGACGCACTGGTACTCCTTGGTTTAGGTACAGTCTCCACCTTTGATATCTGCACTGCAATAAAGCAGGCCACCCACCTGTACAAAGAGCTCCACAGAGCAATGGCCCCTGCCTACGCCAAAGGCAAGGATATGTCAGAAATTGTGGACTATCTTCATAGTCACGCCAAAACGTTTGGTCCTCCCAATTGACCTGAGTCCAAACAGCCAAAGCCAACCTACAAGAAACCACACTTCCAGAAAGAGGACCCTGTTAAGTCCTTTGCACACCCTCCTGACGTGAAGGGTCCCTACTGCATTGCCTGTAACACAGCAGGACACTGGAAATCAAAGTGTCCAACCAACGCCAAGAAGGTACATGTGGTACAATCCCATTCCGCTAGCACAACTGAGGGAAAAGCCAAGGCAGAGTAGAAGAGGGAAATTCTACCTCCGCCAAATCCCTCAACATTCCCATTGAACCTGGCCCCAAAGACCACTGTCCCAAAGAGCTGCATGAAGACGCAATCCATATGGTTGTAGCCAACAACCTGTATGCTGTGACTACCTGATTCCAAAGTAAAGTCAAGCAAAAAGAGGCCGCCCTGGCTGAAGTCTCAAAACCATATGCAGCTCAGTTACAGGACGCCAGAGAAAATTGTTGTTCACCATGCTCCAAGGACACCCCAAACTTGAAGTTGATACAAGTAGCTTTCCCCCTGGAGGAGTTTAAGTCCACATACCCTGATGTCTGCAAAATTTTGCTCTGCACCTTAGAGAGTGATGAGGAGAATGGGATACACATATAAAAAAGCCTTGATGACTCTTATATTGATTGTACCTACATTAACATATTGGTTAACAAACATTGCATTTGAGCCATAGTGGATAGTGGTGCTCCATTTAATATTGTCTCCACTAAGATGGTGAAGAAATTGGGTATAGCCCCAGATGTGTACTACATATCACCCTTTAGTACAGCTGACAAGGAACCCATTTACTCTGTGGGAGAATACAGCACACTGCCTATGCAACTTGGCTCTATTGCGGTATCTGCCCCAGCAGTTGTACTGCCAAAAAACACCTACAATTTCCTCATAGGCACCTCCTTCCTGGTGAAATATGGTGCCATGACACATTGGGGTCTTGCCACCTTCAAAATCCTTGGTCAGACCTTACCCTTGTTCTTTAGTAAGGAAGGTCAAGACACCGCTCCCAAGCCCTGCAAATTTGTCAACCTGTCTTACGCCAACAGAATTGTCCCTGTATAATACAAACTTGTTGGGAAACATAGGCGTAAACCTCCTACACAGATTCTGAAACATAAGGGTATTCTGCTGAGGACTAGGTCCGCCTTTTCCCTGGAGCCTGGACACCAGAAGATTGCAGAGACTGGGTTGTCTAGGGTTGTCCCTGAAGGGCAATATGCAGAGGTCATTGAACCCTGGGGCTGTTCCTGCTTTGAGCCATGCATTGCGTCAGGCATTGTTACCCCTGGCCAACAGGAGATACACGTTCTCTTGGCCAATCTCACAAAAAAGACACTTTCTATTAAGAAAGACCAAGTGGTAGGCTTCTTACACTTCTACCCCACGGAGGACTATCCAAGGTTAAGGGATTTGGTACATTCAAGGAAATGGGTATACTGGACAAACCTGGGCCAGCAGTCCACCTGACTACCCCCTAGCTGACCTTTCCTCCCTTGGTCCTGAGGAGCAAGCTCAGGCATCTTTGCTGTTTGAGAAGTACTGCTCAATCTTTGCGGACAGCAATCATGATCTGGGTTGTGCTGAAGGAGTAACCCATCACATCAATACAGGAACCACTCCTCCAATTTGCATGCACCTGATACAAAAATCAAAAGCAAACAAAGAAGTTGTCTCAGAAGAAGTCAGCAAACTGATGAAACAAGGCATTCTGATTCCATCCAAAAGTCCTTGGGCATCTCATATCCTGATTGTCAAGAAGAAAGATGGCTCTAACCAATTTTTCATCAACTATCAACGCCTCAACAAGGTCACCAAAAAGGACTCATACTTCTTACCTTGCATAGATGGCGCATTAGACTGCCTTGGGGGTGCCAAGTACTTCTCTGCCATGGACCTCATATTGGGCTATTGGCAGATCAAACTACCCCCCAAAGAACAAGAAAAATGCGCCATCATAACCTCACAAGGACTATTCCAACTAAGAGGATGTTGCAAGGGCTGTGCAATGCCCCTGCAACCTTTCAGCAAGCAATGGATACCATTGTTAGCAACCTTAAACTCTCCTGTGTCCTAGTGTACTTGAACAACATCAATGTCTTCTCTAGGACTTTCACTGAGCATCTAGCTCACTTGGAAGAGGTTTTCAAGAGGATAGGGCTGAAAATCTTAAGATAAAGCCTTGCAAATGCCATTTCTTCAAAGACCAGTTGGAATACCTGGGCTTTGTTATAGATAGTCACAGCCTGCGTCCCCAGCCCACAAAAACTGAAGCCATATCTAAGATGAAGCAACCTGAGTCAAAACGTGATGTACAGGTATTCTTGGGAATGGTTGGTTATTATCAACATTTCATCCCCTACTTTGCAGCCATCAGAGAATCTCTCTTCCACTTGCTGAAATTGGGATTGGCTTTGTATGGAGTAAACAATGCCAAGGAGCCTTTGACAAACTACGCTTGGCCTTTTCAAGTGATCCTGTTCTGATGTACCCAGACTTTGACAGACCATTTTTGATCCATACCAACGCCTCACTTACTGCAGTTGGGGCTGTATTATCTCAACTTGACAACAAGGGACTCAAACACCCTGTAGCCTACGCTAGTAGGACACTAAACGCCCATGAACGCATTTATATGGTGACAGAGTGTGAATGCCTGGCAGTCATCTATGCATGCAAAACATTTGGGTCTACATCCATGGTGTATGGTTCACAGTGGTCACAGACCATGCATCCCTAGCTTGGCTCCAGAGTCTCAAGGAACCAGAGGGCCAACTTGCCTGATGGGCGTTGAAACTACAGGCTTTGGATTTAAAAATCCTCCACTGCCCTGTCAGCAAGCACCAGAGTGCAGACTACCTATCCTGTTTACCCACCATGGCCCTAGTGAGCCCATTAGCAGATCAGCTGTATCAAAAAATGATGGCCGGGAAGTTTAGCAACAAGCCCAAGAAAGTGCAGCATATCCTACAGGACCTTTGAAAGGATACAGTACTATGTAAAAATGTGCTATACAAGCTGGTGGATGGCAAGGAATGCATATTCCCTCCTCCTTCCAAAAGAACTAGCATTGTTACGGCTGCTCATAAGGCAATAGGTCATGGTGCCTTTTGGAAGACCAAGGGAATCCTGTCTCACACCTACTTCTGGGAAGCAATGAATTTTAACATCCAAGAGACAATTGCCTGCTGTATCAAGTGCCAAGGGAATAAGCCACTACAGAAAAGCACAACTTATTGATTGGTACAGCCTCATTTTGCCTGGCATACCATATCAATGGACGTAGTGGGGCCACTCCCACATAGCAGGCCTGGCTTTTGTTATGTGATAGTGGCTATAGATCACCTCACTAAGTGGGTGAAAGCCCGGCCTTTAAGGAAGATAGATGCTCATTCTACTGCACAATTTGTCTTGGATGCTATTGTACTCCGCCACAGCTGCTCATAGTTCCTACTCTCAGATAATGGGACTAACTTTACAGCCTCTGTAATATCAAGAGTGAACAACCTCATGGGAGTTTGAGGGGTACTCTACACTCCATACCACCCTGAAACCAATGGGATGGTGAAACAAGCCAACAGTACCCTAACCCAGATCCTCAGGAAATTAGCTTCATTGTGTACATCTTCCTGGGAAACTTACTTGGGAGAAAAAGTGTTTGCGTACAACATCTTGCTTCACTCTACCACAGGAGTGTCTTCATTTCAGCTGATGTATGGCTACCACCCTGCCATTCTGCCCGTTTTATACTTGGATGCTGGTGACCCTGGGCAACTTTCCTACAATTGGTACCTAGGAAAACTGGCTGAACCCCTCATCAAATTGCAGGCATCTGCTTTTAGCAGCACAGCTATCAAGACCCAAGCCAGATTTGAGAGGGACTCCTCTAATAGAGCCCCACTGCCTTCTTTTGAGATAGGGGAGGGGGTTGCATTCTGCAACACTTGAGAGGCGGGTAGATCCCACAAACTAGAAAAACTATGGGTAGGCCCCTTTGAGATCATAGAGAAAACCTCACCTGACGCCTACACCATCAAGGATAAGGATAGTGGATGCATATTCAACTGCATTCATACAAAGCTTCTATGTCCATTCCGTACCCCAAAGGAAGGGCCTAATTAAACACTATCTAAACTTGTCTTAAAAAGAAAATAACATAATTAATATAAGCACATTGTATAATTCATAAGCAGGAAAAAAAAATAAAAAGATATAAAAGATATAAAAAGAAAAATATAAAAAATATATAAAAAAATATATAAAAAGTGCATTATATTAGAAGCAGACTTAGTCCTATGAATCTTTATTACTGAGTGCCCTCTTCAGGCTCCTCAGGGACATGGTGGTTGGTAGCCTCCACATAGTCACCAAAAGCGTGGGTGGCCACCACCTGATACAGGATAACAACTTTCTGGAGCCATATATGTTATGCCTCAGGGGAGAGCCGCTCCCAGTGCATAATGGGCACAGTCAGGGCCAGTTCTCCATCTGCTAGGCAACCCAGGACACACTCAATGGGGAAGCACGCCCCCAACACCAGGCACTTCACTATAAACTCCTTGGAAGGATATTTGGCCAGAAGACCCTGTTGGCAATGCAACACTTCACATTGGTAAAATTCCAAGATGGCCTGCATCTGGGCCAAGGAACCACAAGGAAGCAAAGGCTTTGGAACTAGGAAAAGGTTCCCCAACAAAGTCATATAAGGGAAAAACTGGGCAGGATCCCCAGTCTCCAGATTTTCCAGGGTCAAGTTGATGGCAGCAGCCAGCCAATTATGCTGGTTATCAGCACGCCAAAGACCCCACTGACAAGTAGATTTGGGACTGGGCCCCCAAGCACGGGACCAGACTTGCACTACCGCACAGTTGAAATCTATCACCTGTGCGTACTTGGCATAAAATGCCACATTGGAGCAAGGCGGCTCCACTAAGACCCCCTCCAGAGGCCAGGCCAGCTCACAAAGGGCCACAAAACAAACAGCAGGAGGGTGGTATTGATCAGAGTGGCAAAGACAGGAGTGAATATTTGTCCCCTCCCCATAAGACAGAAGAACAAAAAGGAACTTACTTAAAATCTCATAGCCTTGGAACAGGCCATTCACCTCAAAGTCCACATGATCAGGATTGACATGAGTACCACAGAACCTAGCAAGGCCAGATCAGGGATGTAGGGTACAGTAGGTGGGCAAGGAACAACGGCCCTGGCCCGCCAGACCTCTGGGTCCACAGAGGTAGCCCAATTGGCACCCCCAGCCACCAGAGGGGGAAAATTCTCCTGTTCAACTTCTTGCTCAAGGATCGGACTGTGGGGGCGCTGGAAGGGATTGGTCACCACGGTGGTGGCCAAGGACAACTCTGAGTGAGTATCATTCTTGTGAGCTGGTAATGAACGCCAACCATAGAATTGAAGACAACGTGCCTCCTTGTCTGGTGGCTGAATTCTTGTTGACGCTCCTCTGACATGGTTGCCAGAGACTCCTGGTACTCTTCCTTAGTACTGAGGTGGGAGTAAGTTGTTAAAAAAGCCATAATGCCTGATCCTCTTCTTACCCTCACTATTTATGGTGAAGAGGGGGGAAATGTGAGATTAGGCTGATCACAAATGATCAGGCTAATCATTGCACACAGATCATTATCATTTACAAGCCATACTATCACTAGGCTGATCCTCTATTAAGTGTAGTAATTATACGCCGTATAATCACCAATATATTATAATGAATATGGCAGTTATATGCCATATAATCACAAATATATTATAATGGATATGGCAGTTATACGCCGTATAATTGTTAGTTTAATAGGATAGATGCAACAATTATACGCTGTATCATCACTGATTATCATTCTAATGTGTTATATTATACGCCGTATAATTACTAGTTTGTTATAATTGATATGGCTATTATACGCCATATAAATGTTAGCCAATATAGTGGTTATCATTGATTACACAGCTTGTAATCACTAAATCATCAACTGTATATTGCTCATACCATCCTGCTGGACGTTGTATAAACTCAGCCCCACCCAGCCTGATGGTGTTTAAGAATGTATCAAACAAGTGATACGCATATGTCAAGGAAATTCCAAGTTCAGGTAAGTATTACATGGTGTATAATTGAGTTTCTTATTGGTTCAGGTCAGCATTACACAGCGGATAATCCACAGGTCAATACTGGATCAAGTCTGCTATTATATGGCGTATATTTCCCAATTCAACCTGTTTCATTAATAAGCAGAAGGCTTGTCAGCCAGAAAAGGATTACTGATTAAGCCCTACAAATGCAATACTGGAATTCTACCTTCTAATGTGGGAGGGCTGAACAGGGACAATTTCTAAGCTTCAACTAAATACAGCAAAGTTTCACAGCACAATAATAGGTGTGTAAGATAAAGCCAATCAATAAATGACAGTAGGCTAGCTCAAGAAGAGCGTAGGCTGTAGCTGAAGTGCCATGTACATCTGCCAAGACCAGTGGCAACACACATGCCAAAGACAGCCAATCAGGATAGGCGCAGCCAGCAAAAATGGACCTATTGCAAAGGTAGCCACTGAGAACTGTCTGAAAGGACAAGAACAAGGATTGTTGCAGTATATATTGATATAGACACCTGAAAGGATGAAAAAAGTTCCTAGTTACATCTGGATAGACTGCAGCCACTGGCTAGATTGTACTCCAGTTTCAATAAACGTAATTATCTTCAAAGTTCTATTCTATTGTAGTCTTTAGTGCTCTTGCATAGGATTAGGTAGAGTAAATTGGCAAGGATAACATCTATATGTAGCTTTGAACATACCAGCAATAACCCAAGTTGCTCAACAACAACCTTATTATTAGTAGCTTCATTTATTTTTGGTTAATTATATTATATTAGCTATAGCATTAACAGCAGAGATATTATAATACAACTTCATTATCATCAAGTTTAAGCTAGCGCTTGCTGAACTTAAAAGCTAACCAATTACACATATTTACAATAAGCCTGTTTTACTATAAAGAAGGCCATATATATACTTTAAATAGATAAACTTTTATAATTGATATAATTGGGGGAAATCTTCTAATAAAGTAACCTACTTTATAGAGCTGTTGAGATGCATAAACAAAGTTAATACAGAGTAAAAAAAATGTGCAATAAAAACCTAAACTATACAAGCTTTTTTTAGAAATATCAAGAGAGGAAGAGATGTTTTTTGTTCTGAAGCACAGCACAGACACACAACAAGAAATTCTAACCTTAGGATTGGATTTGTACTAAGCCTTGGGTAATTTGGCAGGTAAAGTGAAGCTATTGCCTTATGGCCCTGAATAGTAAATCTCTTCTAGTTTTGGCTAGAGAGAGGCGCCAAAGTACTGGTAGACTCAAAGACAAAAATGTGAATAAACTTAATTTTAATTGATGAAAGCAAAATATAATATATATTGTTTGTCAGTACCACAAAACAATACAGGTACAGTGGGATCACTTGCCACAGGTATGAGTGGGGCAATTGAGTTGCACAGAACAAGAAATACAAACAGAGGAATTTACATATTTGGAAATCAACTTATTTTGAGTGGCAAAGGCAAAAGCAAGAGATTTGTCCTCAAAAGAACCCACCAAGGGCAAAATCAAAAGAGCGTGAATATGGACATTCATGACAAGGTGTCAAGAACTTTATTGTGACTTTTAAATACATCAGTTGCTAGGAAAAAACAAGGCAGGAAGTTATTCTGTCAATTATTTTTCCATCAACTGATTTTCAGTCAAATTTGATCTATCTATAATTTTCTTTATTTATAAAATTTTATCTTTACAATACATCAAAAATTTAAAATTAATCTATTTACTAATAAAAGCTATGCTTCACATACGTAACTATTTTTAATTTTAATATTTTGTGTTTTGAGGCTTAATTTTATATATTTCCTTTTAAAAAGATAACTAAATAAATTTCACTGCTAGAAAATAAAATAGGAAAATTAAAAGTATCAAAGAATAATTTTTAAAGGAAAGACTTTATTTATTTTGTATTTTTTATTTTTCTATTGCTGCAAAGTAAAAAAAATTCACATATGAAGAAAAAATAGATGGATTAAATTTGACTGAAAATCAGCTGACAGAAAAATAATTGACAGAATATCTTCCTGCCCCAAAAAACATAGACCACTCAAAGTCACCAATAAATAGATGAACTAAAGAGCAGATCAAACTTTTACACCAACTCTCCAGAACCCAAGCTACACTACAATGTATATTATTAGCAGGAATAGCTTGCTTGGGATACAGAGCTATTAAATAACATGTGGACACAGCTAGCACAGATGATAGGTAAAACAACCATCCACCTAGATTTTCTGGTTCATTTAAATTAAAAGCCAGCAGCAAAAAAGGAAAGAGAAATATCCACCCCTAAGCCAGTAACTTTTATTTGGGAAGTGGGGTGCAAAGTTTCAAAATCCAGCTTCAGAAATTAATAGAGGTCTGCTAGTAACTTTTAGAAGGGTTCAACTCAGACTAAACCCTTAAAAAAATGCATTAACCCTGCCTGTATTTGAAATATATTACACCTTAAAATAGTTTTTCAAGAAATAGGGAGCTTGCCCCCCCATTGAAACTCAACACCAAAAGTGTATGTAAATCAACAGCCAAGAACATGAACCTAGTACTAAAAATTATTCATTCAGACTTTAACTTCACCCAAGGGGATAAAGAGCTATATTTACTGCCCTTGAAACTAGTTTTCTATTGTTAAAATACACCCAGATACAACCACTAACCAAGGCAATTGTCAAGCTCTTACATAAAAAGAAATTGCAATCAATCTGTTCTCCAGCTAATAGGCCCATGATCATTGACTGAAGCAAACCAATTGGTGCATGTTTTTTATCAGGAAACCAACTTGATTCCATTGTAAAAATGGCCAAATGATTTTAAGCAACCAGGTTATTCAAAAGATTATGACCATTAATCAATATGTGCTTGACTTTTGGACAATTTATGAACACATTTAGCTTACTCAGGCAACTATTTTGAGTGAGTTCCTGGTATACACAAGCAAGAAACCACATCAAGCTAAAGCCTGTACATTCAAAAAGCATCCCAGTATGCAGAGATGTAATATATAGTTATGTTGCTCTTGCAAATGACTCTGACCTTAAGCCCACCCAGGTCAGCTACCAACTGGTGCATCATAATATTTAAGAATATAAAAGAATTTCCCAGGTGCAGATGCCTGGCGTTACCTTCTTGCTTCATCTGTTACCCAATCATCAGAGAATTAGTGAATCAAGTCTTCAAGTACACCAACCAATGCAGAATTTCTGGCATTGGCCAACCAACTCCTTACATCAACTGTTGATGATGTCATATTTTATTGTCAAGTATATTGTCAGTAAATTCTGATCTATTAGGGTTGACTGATCCATATTCCTATCACTAAAACTATGTGTTGACAATAGATGGACCATAGCCAGATTGAAACGTCTATTCCAGAATACAGAGAAACTATATCAAGACTAATATAGTTTGCAATCCAGAATACACCTGAGACATTCTGAGTCTCAGGTCATTAGTTAATCTTGAAGCTTCTGCAAATAAGTGCTATGCATTCCAGATCCTGAAATAGACGCAACTCTGTCCTAGAGAATAAAGGCGGGGAATTATAACATCTTTTTTCACTGAGAAATGAGACAGAAGACCGCCTGTGCAAATTTTGTACATTACGCCAAGTGCAAGACAGGACCAGCCCTATGGATGTCAACTTAGTTGGCCTCAACTAAGTCAAGGGATATCTAGGTTGAAGAGGAGAAATTAGCAGCCTAGGATATTAGCTCATTCCAAAACCTTATTCAGGTTTGGAATCCAACTCTGGGGGTAAAACTAGTAGCTTTGGGATGATAGGCTAGCTAGTAAAGAGTTATCTGCAGCTAGACGCCAGTCTGGCTGTCACCTTTACACTATAAAAAGTCCTTCCAGGATCACTTGGAAGGCAGACAAAAATAAGAATCATCAAAATTACTACTAAGCCAATTAGTAGTAGTGTCAATTACAATAAGAGTGTATTATTGTTACTTCCAGAATCCTGCCAAAACCACCTCAGTTAGTGTTGCATCCCAAAGACTACAGGACTATATCTTTACTTGGCTCCAGTAACCATGGGACTCTGTCAGTTGCTGCAATCACCCACACCAATTGGAAGCCCATCTGTCCCTGTACAGATATTCCAAACTCAACATGCATAATTCCTCTAATAAAAACAGCAACTCTTCTTCTTCAAGAACACAAAATCTTGATATATATACTTCTTGAAAGTGTATAAGTTGAGATAATTGAGAAGATTTTAATAAAAAGTATGATGGTTTCATTGATAAAGAATATAAGAGCTATATAGTGGCTTGGCAAGCCACATACTGTTCATGTAGATCTTGGCAGGAATGGAGTTTAGTGTCAATCATGTCCCTGATTAGATCTGGGTACTTGTTTCAGGTAATTTATGGCCCTGATGTCAGTGACACTATTCACTTGGTGATTGAGTCATTTTCAGGAGAGCATTGTACTGAGATGGGTGACTATAGATGTTACAACATCCCCCTGGGGTGCTAGAGAGCAGGGGTTTAGAAATTTTCTTAATACTGTCCACAAGACAATCTTGTTACTGACCTATCTTGGTTGTGGATAAAGATATTGCATGCTTCTTGGCCCTTCCAGGCCTTACATGGACAGATTATATTGTGTTTCATGAGCTTCAAGTCTGTTTTACTGCTGATCCCTTTGATGAGATAGCTATTATTGGGTTTGAATCCCATGACAGTGCCCTGTCCTCTTTATCCAGGGTCTAGTATGTGCTGATCATGATCAACTACCCATATTTTATCTCTTACTTGGAATCTCTCAACCTTAAGGGGCACAGCTTCTCTTTTAATTTATTTTCTCTCTTTATCTGCTTGATCCTGTCTTTTTTTAGTAATCTAGTACTATTTTTTAAGTGATTTTTTTGGTTAAAATAGGTACAGTCTCATATTACTGTTAAGATTTGTTGGTTTGTGTTCATATACTAGTGTATATGTGCTTTTGCTCATTTTTATTGATTTAGATACAGTAGATCATTAGTGCTTTTTGGAGCATGTTAGTCTAAAGAAGAGAATTGTTAATATAAAACTTACTTAATGCTTTCACATGAGATCCATCCAATCTTCAACTCTGTCATTTTTCCTCCAGATGGTAGAGTCATCTTATGATGTGCTGTATGCTGTTTTTGGTGAGGTAAGCATTGGTGATGGGGTAGTAATCAATGCTCCTTTTTCTGAGGTCTGAAGCTCTTTTTTATCAAACTTGGCAGGTACTTCTTTGCCTATGAACTATTTTACAATGTTTGCTTTGTGTTCCTTAGTAGCTTGCGCCACAGTCCACCTTTTGTATGATTGATAGCTGTGGTGATTTATCTTTTGCTTCTGTTGCTCCAGGCATGGGCCGCACAATTTTATTTCTCAACCCTTGAAATTTTTGGTCATAGGAACATGGATTACTGACTTGGGGGATGCCTTGGAGTGGCATACTTTTCATATACTTCACATTGATTGAGTGCCTCTTTGACGTTGTCTAACATGCTTGGCCTCTGGTGGTGGGTCTTGAGATATTCATGTAGATTTTAGCTACAGATGTGTCCTAAGTCTCTATGATAACAAAGAATTGTGACAATCTTTTGTGTTAAAGGAACATATGGTACTACATTTCTGCTGGTTAACATGCAGTGTAGAGTGCTATATACATTTTTGAACAGGTGTATGTTCTTAAGGACTTTCTCTTGGATATCCATTGGTGTACCAGAAGAGAACAGCTCTTGGAGACTCCTCATGATTAACATGGGCTAATCAAGGCTTTCTATATTAGTGCAGAGTAAATGATTACAGTATAGCCTTGATAGGGTGTCTGCAGTAAGTAGTTCCCTGCCTGGTTTATATTGAATTATCATTGGATACCTTTGGATGAGGTTCATCTATTCTGCTTGTTGTCTTGATAGATGTTGTTGTATCTTAAAATAATACCAATGACTTGTGGCCGGCTAGCACTTTGAATATATGGGTCATTATTTTAGGGATTAGGCCGTTTTCTAATACACATGCTGCCCAAGTTGCAGCATAACACAGTTCAATTTTGAAAAAAATTAAATTACAAATGTTTATATTTAAAACAGTAATAACTCAACAAAAATTTAATATTTTTCCATAATGTAAACTATCAAAATGAAGCTAATAATCTTATATTTCTATTAGTGTTAAAATACTAACATGTATACTATATTGAATATTGAAGCAAAAGCAATTTAAAAGAGCATATGCCATATTCTACTATATTATTTTGATAATGAAATAAAATAGATTGCTTTAAGCTAAGAAAAAAGTTGATTTTTCATTAATTAATGTATACTTTTTATTTGAAGAAGCCAAATATAAGATCAAGATATTTATTTTTTCATTTTGTTTTGTTTAAAAAGCTCAATTATTTAGGATTTTATGGTAGATTGGAGTTAGGATGTTATTTTATTTGCTGTTTAGATGAATTTTGAGGTTAAGTGAGCTGTGAACCTCAAATTAAGCATTTTTAAATATAATTTTTTATTATTTTACCATTTTAAAAATATGCAGAAGAGTTATAATTAAGTTAATACATCATTTTAATTGATTTGCATAGATTATAAAGAGGATATGATGTAATTTGATGCTTATCTGATACACAAATATCACTTGTGCATGAAAACAGGGTATTTCATTTATTTTAGGAATATAAATTTAAGTTAAATTTTAATAAAAGCTATCACATCATTTCTTTCAGAATGGTGTCATAAGGCTTGGTATATAAGAGATAAAGCACCACCTAAGGTTTACTTCAAACTATTTTACAAAAAGATATCATTCCTGCAACCAGTACTCTTTTTCAAGGCATCTCTGCAAAGCATCTCTTTATCATCAATCATAAATCCAATATTATGGAATCTGTTAACTTCACCTATGCCATGCAACCATTTTCCTCATTGGGAGTATCAACAAAAAGAGAAAGAATTGCTATGCTAAAGAAAGCATTCCTCTTTGTTTCTGGAGGCAATCTTAATTCCTTCATCAATCACTTCCTCATTCAAACTGAGTTTGGAAAAACAGAGTTCATTCCTTTGATTCAAAATCATAAACTAAATGGGATAATTGATGGCTTAAAGGATCTTCTCAAATCTGCTCCCCAAAAGAATCTCCCAGCCTTGAGATCTCTGGTTACTTCCAGTTACTCTTTAAAAGAGCTTATTGATATGGGATTTAATATAAATAAAAGTGAGTTTGAATACTCAAGAAAAATAACTAACAATAAAAATGTAAGCTTAAATAAAAAAGCCAAAAAAATAATAACTATTCATTAAAAAAAGAAATAATTAAAAAATTAAAAACCTACTGGAAAATTCTTTTGAAACAAGCCAGTTTCTAAAAAAGTACCAGAAAAAATTATAAGGACATTGAAAAATAAATGAATTAATATTCAACTGAAATAAAATATTCTCTATTAAAAACAAAAAAAGAAATATATGAAAATATGAAAATAAAAAATGAGATTTCAGTATCACTTTCAACTTATTATAAATTAATACCAAAAAATATAATAAAGAGTAAAAAACAAACTGACATGTGTAATATTTGTAACTTGAAATCATCCTTAGAAAAAAAGAAAAGAAGAATGTGAAAGTAAAAACTTATTATTGCCAGAATCTATAAAA